>JAADWY010000075.1:0-75138 GCA_023336355.1 Pythium dissotocum | reverse complement strand
TCTGCTTGGTAACGCCGTGCCCACGACGCCTGGTGGCGGTACCGTGTTCTTCGTGACGGAGCGAGACCACCGCTACCTGTCGAACCGTGAAGAGCGTGAGGAAGGAGGCACGCCGGACATCCTGGGCAGCATCCGCCTAGGCTTGGCCTTCGAGATCAAGCAGCGCATTGGAGCCCAGCACATCATGGAGCTGGAACGCAAGCACGTTGGTCGTGTCCGTTCAACTCTCGCTGCGAACGATAAGATCGTGCTGCTAGGCCGCCACGACGATGCTGAGTTGGACCAATTGCCGATCTTCTCGTTCCTGATCCGCTGTGGAGACCGCTTCCTCCACTACAACTTTGTATGCGTACTGCTGAACGATCTCTTTGGTATCCAGACCCGCGGTGGCTGCCAGTGTGCTGGTCCGTACGCCACGCGTCTGCTGGGCATGGCGAAGGACGACGTGCTCGCGCTGGAGCGTGCACTGATCGAGAAGAAGGAGATGCTGCGTCCGGGCTTTTCGCGCATGAGCTTCCCGTACTTCATGGAGGACGACGAAGTCGACTACATTCTCGTGGCCATCCAGTTCATCGCTGAGGAAGGCTGGAAGTTCTTGCCGCAGTACAAGTTCAACCACAAGAGCGGCGCGTGGAAGCACACGTCGCGCTTCACCAAGTTCCCGAACCGCAAGTGGCTTTCGCACTTTTCCATGAACCTCACGGGCGACGCTACTGCCAAGCCCACGCCAGCCAAGCCAACGACTGTGGAGTCCATCAAGCAGCACCGTCTCGACAACTTTGCCGTGGCTCGTGAACTCGCGGCTGATACGAGCGCCAAGGCGAACGGCTCCGTTGCGGCCTCGGCGACTCAGATGCTTGAAGAGACCTACGAGGCGCTGCGTTGGTTCCTGTACCCGGCTGAGGCGGCGGACGCGTTGAAGAAGGGAGCTTCTCCTGCGTTGACGCCAGCGATCTCGGGTCCGTACCAGCCTCAGCGGTACCTTGACAGTTCGCTGAAGCACCAGTGGGAAGTCTCGGAGGAACCGGAAACCGTGGCGGCGTCTTCTACCGCTCCTGCTGCCGTTGCTGCGTCCCAGAGTGTGTGCCAGACCGGCACGTGCTGTCCAGTTCCAGTCGCCGCTTCGACGTCGAACCGTGAGCTTGGTGGCAAGTATCCACTGCGATCGACGTCGGCTACGGCGTTCCCAACCTGCAACCTCAATGGACCTTCCAGCCTTGCGGTTCCAGTGGTGGATGCGGCTGCGAACCTGTCGCGTGCTCAGCAGACGACGTCTCAAATGGCGGAGAAGACGGCGGCCGTGAAGCTGTTCCCGACGCCAGGCAAGAAGATGATGCGCTGGGTTGGCCAGGCGCTGATGCAGTGGGATATGATCCAGGAAGGAGACCGTATCCTGCTCGGTGTCTCAGGCGGAAAGGACTCGCTCAGCTTGCTCCACATCCTGCTCAACGTGCAGAAGCGTGCGCCTGTCAAGTTTCACTTGGCGTGTGCGACTGTGGACCCACAGACGCCGTCGTTCGACCCGAGCTCGCTGAAGGAGTACATGAAGTCGCTGGGCGTCGAGTATCACTACCTGTCGGAGAACATCATCGAGCGTGCGACGTGTGAGATGCAGGGCGACTCGCTGTGCAGCTACTGCGCGCGTATGAAGCGTGGGCTTTTGTACTCGTGCTGCCGCAAGAACAAGTTCAACAAGCTCGTGTTGGCGCAGCACTTGGACGATTTGGCCGAGAGCTTCTTCATGTCGGCGATCCACAACGGCCAGCTGCGTACGATGAAGGCCAAGTACTGGAACGACGAGAAGGACGTCGAGATCCTGCGTCCGCTGGCGTACGTGCGCGAGCACGAGCTCAAGAAGTTTGCCTACGACGCGCGTCTGCCGGTGATCAACGAGAACTGTCCAGCGTGCTTTGAAGAGCCGAAGGAACGCCACCGCGTGAAGAAGATGCTCGCGACCGAAGAGAGTCTGAACCCAGATATGTACAACAGCATCCGCCGCGCGCTGCTGCCACTCATGGACAACTCGGTGTACGAGCCATTGAACTCGATCCGTATCCGCATTGAAAAGAGCAAGCAGTCGCGACCGAAGGCGGCGTCCAACAAGCAGAAGAAAGTCAAGCCAGAAGAGACGGAGCAGCCAGCGGTGGAGAGTGCTGCTGCTGAAAGCGTGGACCAGTAAGCTTGGAAGCTGTGGATACTTACGGACGTATGGGTATGCAAATAGATAGATGATGATGCATATTGTGGGAGTTGAGAGGATTGCGGTGGGTGGTGATCATGTCGTGTATTCTAGGGATGTGAGACCATCAACTTCAAGATGATACAGTGGCTTCTAAAGCATGGAGATCTCCGGAGAGCAAGGCTCATCATCGCGTGAAGCGTTCTCTGATTAGCGTGGCTACCTCCACGGGATGGGACGTGGATGTCGCCGGTGCATTTTTAGTCGCCCATCGGTTTCTAAACCATAGGTCCCATCAGCTTCGCGTCCGTCGTCCATCAAGCCCGAGCGTGAAGCGTGATCGCCGTCACTGGCATCAGCTCAGCCATTCCACAAGTCATCCTTCAGCGACATGAGTGGCAAGGAGGCGTTGCTCGTGAACCCGGAGGACTGGACACCCAAGCAGCTCGAGCAATGGCTGCGTCGCTTCGAGAAAGGTCGTTTCCAGCGGCTCACGTCGCAGCTACGCAAGTTCACGGGCTACGAAGTGGTCCACTTACCAGCGGCCCAATGGGCTCAGCTCCAACCGCAGGAGCTGGCCACGTCGCTGCGGTTCACGCTGCTGGGCATGGTCCAAGTCGCGGCCAGTTATGAAGACGGATCGGATACCTTGACGATCGTCACGGACTTCACACCGAAAGGCTTGCCGTCGCCACGCCGCCAGCTTCGAGGCGGGTCCGTTGACAGTGACAAGACCGTTGTGGGGCCGCGCAAGCCTGTGAAGTTCCCTCCAGTCGTGGAGATCCCTACGATCCCCGTACTGGGCCTTACGGTTGCGTTCATCGTCGTGGCGGTCCTTTGCTTCACCGTGCTCAAGGTTCCTCTTGAGGATGTCGGCGTGAGCTCGCATCAACTGCTCAAGTACGGCTCGATCCCGATCGTGAGCGTGGCGTTCACGTACATCCACATCTGGCTGGCGCTGTACATGACGTTCTACCCGCTCAACTACCTCGGCTGCCTCCAGATCCCAGGCACCAACACTGGCTGTGGCTGGCAGGGCATCGTACCGCACAAGGCCGAGAAGATGGCACGCCAGGCCGTACAAATCATGACCACGCAGCTCATCCGCGTGAGCGACGTGTTCGCCAAGCTGCAGCCAGAACGCATCGTCGACGAATTGGAGCCGCTGCTGTTCGGCACGATCCGCGAGATCATCGAGCAAATGGCGACCAAGTACAACCCGGACTTGTGGGGTGTTCTATCGGAAGATGTCAAGGAAGAGATCGTCGAAAAGGTCAAAGAGGAGGCGCCGCAGCACATCGAGTCGCTCATGGTCGAGCTGCGAGACAACATCGAGGACGTGTTCGACCTGGAAGACATGGTGGTCGCCAACTTCTGCAAGGACAAGCAGTTGCTAGTCAACATGTTTGTGACCTGCGGGTACCAGGAGCTAGCGTTCATCCGCAACTCGGGCGCGTGGATGGGTTTCCTCTTTGGACTCATGCAGATGGGACTCTGGTTCTTCTACTCGAACCGCATCGTCGTGTTCCCGGTCGTGGGCTTCGTCGTGGGTACGATCACCAATTGGCTCGCACTCAAGATGATCTTTGAGCCTGTCGAGCCAAGACACTTGTGCTTTGGCAAAATCACGCTCCACGGTCTCTTCCTGCGTCGCCAGAGCCAAGTCGCGGAGGTGTACGGCCAGCTCGTGGCCTCGGAGGTGCTCACGTCGCGCAACATCATCGACGCGATCCTCAAAGGCCCGTACTCGGACCGGCTTTTCGAACTCGTGTACGACAACGTCCAGCGTGCTGTCCACGAAGCCACTGCCGCGACTGAGCAGATCGCGAGCCTGGGGCTTGGAGAGGAGACCTTCGCGTGCATGAAGCAGGACGTGACCGACCACATCGTGAACGCGTTCCCGCAGTCGCTGCGCCAGATCGAAGCCTACGCGACCGAGGCCATGGACTTGGAGACGACGCTGCGTGAGAAGATGAAGACGCTGTCCAGCGCGCAGTTCGAACAGCTTCTGCACCCGATCTTCCAGGAGGACGAGTGGAAGCTCGTGCTCATGGGCGGCGTGCTCGGACTCGTCATCGGCTTCCTCCAGGCATTCTTCATCAACCACTAGGCCGTATTAGCCTGACCGATCGTAAACATGATTTTCTATAAACTTCATTTTGAGCGTTGTCTCTTTCAAAACTGTGTGTGGAGCCTCTGTGACTTCCCTACTGTGAAGAGCTACAGTATCAACTAGCTGCACACCGACTACTATTGCTATCATCAATCCCCTCTCTGTCCTATTCAAAAACTATCAAATCATCCTACTCCTACTACCTGAGACCTTGCCTAGCGTCTCCGCTCATGAGCCTGAGCTTGGGCATGAGCAGGAGTCTGTGCCTGCCCAGCGTCCTCCGCACTGGACGCGTGCATGCGACGCATGATACTGCCGAAGAACGCCGCCTTCTTGCTCACGTGGGGCGGCGGCACGTACTTCTTGACCGGCCGCATGCTCTGGACACTAGGCGACGGCGCCTCTCGCACCACGGGCATCGCAGCCGTCAGCATCTGCGCGTGGGAATTGGACGCCGCGCCGCAGTACGCGAGCATGTGGCGTCGTCGCGAGGCCTCTCGCAGAGCTCGCTCCTTACGAAGCCGCTCGCGGATCTCAGCGGCCAGCACTTGTTCCTGTAACTCCGAGTCATGCTCCAACAAGTGCGAGACGTCGGCCTGCGGGTCGTGGTCTCCATCGTGGAGCTGCGCCTGCTGCGCCACGAGCTCGCGGATCGACTGGCCGGTTTTAATGGAGCGTGCGATCAACACCCGCAGTGTATCGAGTCGTTGCATCTGGTCGCGGTCTTCTAATTCCTTGAGCTTGTCCGGGAACAGCGCCGTCATGACTTCCTGTAAAGCCAAGTTGACGGCCGTCGTGGACGCTGATAAGCCAGTGCGGACGATGGGCTGGCGACACGTCGGGCAGCTCGCGCAGCTCTTGAACCACATATCCAGACAGCGCTTGCAGAACGAGTGGCCGCACAGCAGACTCACAGGCTTGAGCATCAACTCATCTACAAAGTATGGGACATCTACCAGTCAGACACCAACGGAACCACTGACATCTCAGCGAGATTAAAAGACGACGTACCGCAGCAGATCGCACAGCCCAACGCCTCGGGGATCTCGCATTCGCTGTGGCGGTGGTGCTCGTCTGCCAGCGTCTGGCACGCGCTGTCTCGCTGTGAATGGTCATCATGGTCATGGTCATGATCATGGTCTTGTTGCTGGGAATCGGCCTCCTGATTGGTCAATACGCCGCCGTTAAAGGCCGCCGGACCGCCAGTTCGTGGCTCGTGGTGTAGCAGTGCCGCCTTGATGTCGCCCATGTCGTTGGCGTGCTCAATGGCGCCTACAAGCGCTAGCTTTTGGTCCGTGGATAGTTGTGTATCGCTCAGGAAGAGCAGCACTTGCGCCGCCATAGCGTCGCCTTCACACAGCGTCTCGCCGCCGGAAGCACTGCATTGGATAGCGCTGCGCTGGCGCTGCAAGATGTGCAGCATGCCGAGCGCATAGGCCGCCAGAGGGTCGGCAGGCAGCGACGCGAAGTGCGCGCCTTCCGCATGGGAGGGTCCGCCCATGATAGCTGTCATGTTGGTCGCGTGAATCGAAGGAAGCGATGCGGTCTAAAATCTAAACTGGCTGTTGTCACACGTTGTCTTCGTCTGTCGTGTCTGTCTGCTGGTGTTCTAAATCCAACTGGTTGGTCTGTTGGACTGGTCCAAAGTCTAAACATGGCGAATTTCGGGTGGCTTCAAAAGAACCCATCTCGTGCGATGATTGGTCAATGCACCCAGCGGAAAACAACAGAGCGAAGATATTCTTCACGTGTATACGACGACTGTATACGCGAACTGTAGGTATACTGTTTGGGGCTAGGTCTCTGAGGTGGGCCTGTCACAGATGCTGCAGACGACTTCAAAGAAAAGACGTGACAGTTAAGAACCGTCAACTAGAAGGTTCCTATCTTGTTTCATCCTCAATAGAAGCCGCTCTGAACCTTTTCGAAAATTGTGCCTCCTGACTCCAATAAAGAGCGGTGGCAAAGATTAACAGCACCTCCTGCTATACAATACGGTTGGCTTAGTCTAGCTGGGACAATAATCGAACCATCTGATTGGGTCATTTCAGCAGCATATTTCAACCCATGGGGGGATACAACAAACATTCGAGACCCGGGGGTTCTAAAAAAATTCCTGTGAGAAACCGAAACTGCGAGAGACTATAGACATCCGTTATCTACACAGCACTTGGCCTTCAAGAGATCCGATCGCCTTCATGTTCTCCCACGTGCCGCCTACCCACCTGCTCTAATGCCATTTAGACGCACCACCCGAATCCGAATCGCGAATCCGCCAAGGTTCGTTGCGCATTCATTCGCCATTCGACATTTTCCATTTCATCCAATCAATCATTATCATTCGTCCCAGATGCAATCCTATTGGTTGATATAGTACCCCCTCCCCATCATCAATCACGGAAGTGAGACCGAACCACGTGTGTCCTTTTGCACGGAATGCGATTCCAGTGATTCATTCATTCCTGAAGTTGCTGCCAAGCCCCCAAGCCTTCTTCTTCGTCCTCTACATCCACCATGACCAAGGTCCGCTCGCTTTCGTTCAACCAGCAGCAGCGCGCCGCCGAGGAAGAGCTCCGCCAGAGCAAGCGCGCCAAGCTCGAGAACCTCAAGGTCACCAAGATCCGTCCGCTCGTGCCGCCGTCGTGTGTCATCGAGGAGCTGCCAGTGACGCCCGAGGTGTACGAGACCGTGACGGCGGCGCGTCAGGGCGTGTCGGACATTCTCCACGGCAAGGACGACCGCATCGTCGTGGTCGTGGGTCCGTGCTCGATCCACAACGTCGCCGCTGCGATGGACTACGCCAACCGCCTCAAGGAGCTGGCTGGTGAGCTGTCCAAGGACCTGCTCATCATCATGCGCACGTACTTCGAGAAGCCGCGCACGACGGTCGGCTGGAAGGGTCTGATCAACGACCCGGACCTCGACCAGTCGTTCAACATCAACAAGGGACTCCGCGTCGCGCGCAAGCTGCTGCTGGACGTGAACGCGCTTGGTTTACCAGTCGCGCTCGAGTTCTTGGACACGATCTCGCCTCAGTTTACGGCGGATCTCGTCGCCTGGGGAGCTATTGGCGCGCGTACGACCGAGTCGCAGCTGCACCGCGAGCTCACGTCGGGTCTGTCGATGCCTGTGGGCTTCAAGAACGGCACCAGCGGTGATATGAAGATTGCTGTCGACGCGTGTGTGTCGGCGTCCTGCCCACACAACTTCCTGGGCCTGAACGAGCACGGCCTGGCCTCGATCGTCATGACCAAGGGCAACAGCGACTGCCACGTGATCCTGCGCGGTGGCTCCAAGGGTCCCAACTACGAGGTCGAGCACATTGACCAGGCGGCCGCGCAGCTCGCCAAGGCCAAGCAGCCGTCCAAGGTCATGGTCGACTGCTCGCACGGCAACTCGCGCAAGCTCCACGCCAACCAGCTCAAGGTCTCGACGTACCTGGCGGATCTCATCAAGGGCGGCCACCAGAACGTGCTCGGTCTCATGATCGAGTCCAACATTGTCGAAGGCAACCAGTCGCTGGGCGACGACCCGTCGACGCTCGTGTACGGCAAGAGCATCACGGACGCCTGCATCAACTGGGAAGACACGGTCGTGGCGCTGCGTGAGCTGGCGCAGGCCGTGCGCGCACGACGAGAGCTCGGAAGCGAAGCCGCGGACCCTGCGCAGGCGCCATAGTTTGATGGTTTTGAACCGCATTAACCATCCGTAATTTAGCATGATCCCATTTACGTCTCGCAACTCGCCAGAAATCCACACAATCGTCAAAATCTTGCAAATCATCATACTAGGATCACGAAGGTTACAGTACCAAAGGCGTATTTCATGGAGCTCTAGAGCGAGTAGCGCTTGCGAGGGTTCCGCACGCGAAGGTTGCGCTTCTCTTGGGCCTTGACGTTGGGCGAGTCGGACGAGATCCACTCCCACACAACCATTTGCTTGCCGTGGATTCTACAAAAGATCAACCAATCGTCAGATACCTCACACAAGTCATCATCATCACGATAGGAAGGCCACGTACGGAGCAATGCGGACGTGCACGCGCGAGTCTTCGCCGACGAGCGTCGCGACCTTGGGCCACACGGACTCACGCAGCCACTTGCGGTCGCGCGGCGAGACGTTGGGCAGCGTGTCGAACAGGTTGTCGCGCAAATGGTTGGCTGGGTAGAATCGCTCCGAGCGCTGCAGTCGGCCGATCAAAAAGAATCGCACTTCCTTCACGAGTCGATCCACGAGCGCACGCTGCGTCTTGAACACGAGCCAGCGGCGATACACGAGCGTCAAGAACGCCAGCACAGCGACTGCGATAGCGATCATGTGAGCATGCGTGAGCAACTGGTTGCGAGCACGACAGGACCACGGCGCGATGCTCGTCGAAAACTGGATCAGCATGTCGCCTTGCCCAGTTTCCTTCGTGCCAACGAACTGGGCCATTTGCTCGAAGCTGATCTGCGTGATCTTCTGGAAGCTCGAGAGCGCGAGGTCAAGCGAGCGGTTGAAGACGAATTCAGCGGCGACGTTCCCGGCGACCGCTTCGATGGAGATGTTCATGAGCGTCTCCGCGAACGGCGACTTGAGCACGAGCTCCTTGAGCTCCGAGAGCATGACCACGACATGGGCAGCGGACAATTCGTCAAGGTTCCAGCTGGAACCCGCAGTGTCCCAAATGGACGGTAGCTGCGGACGGCCACAGACTTGGCCTGTCGCCTTCTCCACGACGTACTTCTCGATCGACTTGGCGATCTGCTCGAGCGCGTACTGCACTTCCTTGGACTCGACACAGGCACCGTTGCGCTCCTCCAGCGGCGGCAAGCACGAGACAAGAGCGCCCTTAGAGCATACACCGAACAGAGGACACGCACGACAGTCGTCTCGGTACGGCTGCAGCGCTGTAAACTCGGACTTGTCTCCTACAAGCGTCAGCGCCACGTCTTCACCTCCCATCTCACCAAGGAGCGACGTGTTGCTGTCGCAGAACGGCTGCGGCGGTGCGAAAAGACTGAGAAGCAGCGGCAAACCGACGTCCACCACACAAATCGCGACTGCGCCCGCAACCATCCACACGAGAAAGCGGCGTAGACTCCATTGCTTGGCCTGGCTGAATCGCTCCACCTTCGACTCGGTTGTCTCATCATCATCATCGTCGTCGTCGTCGATCAGCGCGTCATTCTCTGCTGCTTCAGCCTTGGCATTTTCCGCGTCATCTCGTGCCTGCTGGGCTTCCTTGGACACGATCCGCCGACGAATAGCACCCGTCGACGGCGACGTCACAGGATCGAGCACTTGATCAAACTCCCACGACGTCTTGAGCAGATTCTTCGTGACCACTGGCGCGTTCGGGTCGATCGACTTGCGCGCGAGGCGTCGTCGCCGCAAGAACTGGATCTCCTTCTCTTCGCTCGCCGTTCGCGCCTGCTCCGACGGGAAGTGGCGGCCAACGCGCGGCGTCATCATCGTCATCATCGCCGACAAAATGTCGTCTCCTTCCACCGTTTCAAGCTGTGAGACCGTCGAGACGCGATCCAGATCCACCATACCATCGTCACCACGCGGAACGAGCTGCACAGGTGACGCGTTGGGCCCCACGCGCGTTGGCGTGTGGATAACCGGAAGCGGACTGCCATGGGTCGATGACGCAGCCGAGCTCTCGTAACCAGGAAACTTGAACGGCGATGACGTCGTACTTTCTGGCGGGGTCTTCTGCACAGAACGATCCTAATACCCACAACGACAACAACACAGTTAGAACCATCAATCAAACAGCTACATAGACTCCATAGACTTACCGCGTGACGCGCGAAGAGCCCCTGGGCTCCAGCGGATGTAGAGCGGTGGCTCTGTGGCGGTGTGGCTGGCAGAGCCGCCGCTGTTGGAGTGTACTGCGCCGCTCGCATGTGGTCCGCTTGCTTCTCGTACGCCAAGTACCTCTCCGCTGCATCCGACGCCGCGGCAGCCGACACACGGTCGTTCAGATCCCCTCCGTAGCTGTGGCGCTGGTCGTGGCGTCTAAGCGCCGCCGCTGAGAGAGACGACGAGCTATTGGTCGAAGAGCTCGTTACCTCGGACCGCACGGTCTCGCCGCCGTGCATCGTCACGCGACGCGAACTCGCAGTCGTACTCGACGTCACCGTGTACCCTGCGCCTCCTGATGACTTACGCGGTGGCGACAGCGTGCGGCTCTTCTTGGCTTTCTCTACAGACGAAGATGAACGCTGTGTACTCGCGGCCGATGCTGCCGCAGCGGCAGCTTCAAGCTCAGTTAACTTCCGCTTCACGCTGTTCTGGGACGTCGGAGCGGCTAGAGTGGACATGCGCGAGCCGCTCTTACTCGCCAGTCGCTGCGCGCGCTCGTCCGCGATGGTCTTCATGCGTTCTGTCTGTTCTTTCAAGGCGTTCTCTTTCGATCGGTTCAACTTGGATACGGGCGATAGAAACTCGTCCACGCCACTTCCAGAGCGCGCGCTTGCTGCAGTAGATGAGCCAGGCGCATAGCTAGCGCTTCGAGGCGCTCGTTCCTTGGCTCGGGACGCGTGCAGCCCTCCAGCGGGCGTCGAATACCGCGACGGGGGCGTCGACATGATGCGTTTTCGCGCTTTCTTCCTCACGTTTCCTGGATGGGACCACACCACAATTTTGAAAGTCCAAACCAATTCATTTCAGTTAAGAACGGAAACGGGTTGAAATCTATTGTCGAAAATTACGGAAATGTTGCTGTTGTGTCCCTTGTCTGGCTGCCTAAATGAGGGACACGTCGTTTCATGAGCTCTCCAGATTTGGCAAATGGCTTCACAATGACCCAAAGAGGTCTCACTTACTACCATCAACGCGGACGGCGCTGCTGTTGCGAGGAGATAGACACGATAGACGATGGCGGACGAAGATCCAGAAGCGCGGCCAGAGGAGGCGCCTGTGGAGGCTGCGCCGTCTAAAGAGCCACGCGCCACTCGCTACTACACAGCCCAGGAGGTCGCGATCCACAACCGCGCCGAGGTCCGTCCACTGACCTCTCAACTGCATTAGGATGCTCCAGCAAGGGCTGACGGGTGCGTCTTCATTATGTTTGGTTGGTTTACAGGACTGCTGGGTGGCTATCCACCACCATGTGCTCGACATATCGGATCTCATCGTCCGGAACCGAGGTAACGGAAGCCCACGGTCTCCTCGTAGCCGGCAGCTTACACACGAGGCACAGCATTGAACGACAGTCCTTCTCACAGTGAGGCCTGTTTGATGTGCAGGTATCTTGACGCAGCCGCTGGTTCAGCACGCAGGCGAAGATCTCTCTCACTGGTTTGACCCAGACACGCTTGAGGTATGCTAGTTCATTCTGCTCTATTCCATCATTGATACTCAAATGTTTGCTGTGTTGTATTAGGTGGTCAGGCACGTTGATCCAGAGAGCAACGTGGAGCTACCGTTCCTTCCTCACGGCCGCTTCCTCCACGTCGCGCCTCCTGAGCCAACGGCGATGTGGAACACTGCGGACCTCACGCCGTGGTGGCGCGACCCACAGTACGTCGTGGGCTTCCTCACGAAGCGAGCGCGTTGGATCGAGATCGTGAACGTGCTCACGCAGCAGCGCCACGCACTGCAAGTGTGCTGTGAAGAGACCATCGACGACATCCAGGCCCGGTACTTGAACTACAACGCCCACGCCAAGAGCTACACGTGGAAGTTTCTGGACGACGACGACGTTGTGCCGCTGCAGATGAACTTGACGCTCGAAGAGAACGGCATTGCCGACGAGACGCCGCTCTTTGAGAAGCTCGACATGGACGAGCACACGTACAAGCCGAGCCTCTATATCTACTTTAACGACGACCTCTCGGTCGCCTAATACACTCGCTAAGATCCCCAATCTATCCTCGTCGGGATCATTTGTCTCGAACCGTCGCGTGGGCTTCACTGTGGGAGAAGAGAAGCCCATAAGCGGCGATGGTGACTCGCGTCGTGCCTCGCTATGCGGGGACACAGGCTGCTGCTGGAGCTGCTGACCAGCAAACTGGTCAGCAGAACCAGCAAACGCCACCGCTGACTCCAGAGGACATCCTACGACGAGCTCATGCCAACAGCATCGCCGGTGTCATCGACCAGATCGGTGTGTACCCTTGCATTTGTCCTGCAGCTACTCATTTGGTCTGACTTCTGTATACTACTGAGCAGCGCAAGTCGCCGCGCATGCGCTGGACATCTTCACGGAACTACGAGCTGACAGCGACCTTCTCAGCGAGCGGTTCGGTGGCCTCGTGGATCGTGTGGACACACTCGCGGCGGTCGTTCTGGATGGCGACGTCTCGGCCAAGCAAAGGCTTCCAATAGAGGAAGAATCGGACCGCGTGCTCCACGTGCCAGAGCTCAGCTTCATGGCACAGCCGCACGCGATGTCCAAGCCGACGCAGGCGGCGTACGACCGTTGTGAATCACTGCCTCTGTTTGAAGTTATCGCTGAGTTTTGTCCGGATATCTCGCAGTACCGCAAGAAGTACAGCAATCCAGAGTTCTTCAAGGAAGATTGGATGCAACGCGAGACGTTCAGGCAGCAGCACGCGCAAGAGCAGAGGGAAGAGCGGCATCGCCACCGCAAGGAACAGCGCAAGAGCCTCGTACAAGGGTTGGCGAATCCTGTTGCGAATGGTTCGAACCAGCATGAAGATGGAAGTAGCCAAGCCGCACCAGTAGCTGAGACCGACACCGGGGAGAGTGAGAAGGAGCGGCTAGCGATCCAGCAGAAGATGAAGTTCCTGAATATCCGCTCGTGGAAAGAGCGCTACGGCACGGGCGAAGGCAAGGAGCTGCTCAAGCCGCCAACGCCTCGCCACAAGCAACTGCCTCCTGCACTGTCGTCTCATGACGAAAAGAAAAAGAGACGATCGCTCACGAGGAAGAGTCTGTCGATTGTCAAGGAAAACGAAGAAGAAATGAAGACAAATAGCGGCGAGATCCAGCCAGGATCACCTGTGGCGGTCTCACCAGCAAAGGAAGACGGCAGTGAATTCAAAGCGCCCGGGTCGGTCTCGAAAAACAACGAGATGCCCGTGTATTCGGGGGCATTCATGCAGGAGATCGAGGACCCAGGTGACGACCTGGAGGACGAGTACAGCAGCCAGCAAGCCAGCAGCCCCGTGTATGGAGGAGTGCCGACGTTCACAAGCCAGCTGGATGAGCCCGCGGTCTTTGCGGATCAGGGGTTATCGTACTACGATCCGCACGAGAACGGGGTGCCTCCTCCTCCACCACCGCCACCACCGCAAGGTCTCATGTGCGAATACGAGGATTACGAAGAGGAAGATTCCTGGACAACTGGACAACCGCCTCCACCGCCGCCGCCTCCAGCTCTTTACACGCCATACTCGCAAGAGTATGAAGACATCGATGACTTTCTTCCACCGCCACCACCTCCCGAGCCAACGGGCAGCACAGACTACCTTGGACCCAGCCGTAGAGGATCATTCGTGCCACCTCCGCCTCCTTCCCCTCCTCCTCCACCACCACAGTCAGTGGAGAAACGGCAAATGCCAGTCACGGTCCGAATGCCGAGCTTGCTTCAGGAGCTGCAGTCGAAGAGATCCGAGCTGCACCATGTCCAACACCCTGATCAAACTGACGAGGAGCAGCCTCATCCACCGCCCCCACCACCAGGAGGCCTTCTCTCTCCGCGTATGAATCTTCTCCAGCAGATCCGAGCGGTAGGTAGCGTCTGCTTGCTTCGTGAAGATTTGCATTGATGTACTGACTGTTTTGATTGTGGCTGGCAGCAACAACTCCGTCCCGTCGGCCCTCCACCGCCTCGTGAGCCAGTGACACGCACTGGCCAGCGCTCTCAGTCGACTCCCCACATCAGCGCACCATTCGCCAGCTCCATCGCTCGCATCCTCGAGCGCCGCAATATGACGGCGTACGATTCCGACACTAGCGACAAATCCAACAGCAGTGACAGCGACAGCGAAAGTGAATGGAAGTGAAAAGGATACCTGTAGCCATATCCCGAATTTGATCGTCTCCCTCGTGTATTTGCAGACCATTTGCGATGTTTGCGTGTGAACAGACACAGAAGTCGCCGATGTATCCGATATCCGTTCCGGTATACCTCACGACGGTTGGCGTCAGTCAGGGCCGGTATACTTCTGTGTTCAATCTCTAGCAAGGCATAATGCAGTGAGGGTCTATTTATCTGCAACGCTGGATGGAGTACATGCTCTCCTTTGACAAGAACACCCGTCACGTTCAAGATTGTCTCGGTGAATCCGCTCTTGTCATTTGAATCCGCGTTGAAAGCTGTTCAGTCATTGACAGGTGGTGTGTGTTGACGTCATTTGAAATGGTGCGACCAGCGACAGCACTCTCCACTTGATGCGTCCTTTCATTAAGCTCCTGCTGATGGCTTGGTGGTTGCGCGTTGGCTTCAATGACGTCCCCATTCGTTGGAGGTCATAGCTCATATAGCCTTGTCGCTATAGAGCACAGTAGTACCATTGCATTTGATCGATGGAGAGCATACCGCAGTGACATGCCTCTCCCCCATTTATCGATGTGGACCACATAAATGTACCTATTTCCCTAGTTGAAGTATCCGTAATAGGGATAAATCCCTCATGTCCCGAAGATTGTGTTGCGATCTTTCTCACGAAAAGACGCGCTGAGCCCGCCAAGTCGAAAACAAAAGGCGGCTCTCCACGACCCTGTGACTGTTCTCGCGCATTGCGCACCGCACATTACCCTGCGTTGGCATGGCAGCGCTTATGATTGGCGCCTCTTCCAGTCGCACGCGTCTCCACCGTCTATTTGTCCTCACTCTCTCTCTCGTAGTGTGAGATTCCTTCTACCTTCTTCCACGATGGCTGGATGGATCTGTGGATCAAACCACACAGCATGCCATTCGTGAATCGGTCGCAACGTGCAAGGTCTTCTTCGCATCGACGCGTCGGATCCATGAAGATGTTCAATCCGCTCGCCGTTGCCCTGGGCGTCGCTTTTGTCGGCGGAGTGTCGGCCAAGGCCACGCAATCGCAGACCAAAGATCTCACGCTCGACACCAACATCGTGCCAACGTGGAACCAGTTGGGTACCAACTCCAACTCGTACAAGATCAAGCTTGGACGTGTTACTGCCTACTGGAAGGAGACAGAGGAACGCGACGTGGGTGCGGCCAGGTCTCTCTACAGCAAGAGCTCGGACAAGAACTCTGCTGAGGACAAGGTCCAGGCGTTCTACGATGGTGCGGAGAAGTGTCTCGGTAAGCAATCGACCACGGACCGCAAGTTGCAGTCGGATATCAACACGGCTCTTGGTCAGATCAAGGATTGTATCAAGAACGTCAAGACGCCTGTCTTCAACGTGGCATCGACGGTGAACTTCCCCAAGGGCTACCCTTCCTCGGTGTCTGTTGACTACTCGGACGCCACCAAGACGGACGAGGACGCCGACTTGAAGGAGTACTCCAAGTCGATCTCGCTCGACACGTCGCTGCCTACGTGGGACGACTTGGGCACGAATGCCGACTCGTACAAGATCAAGCTTGAACGTCTCAAGTCCTACTGGGCTGCAGCTGAGACCCGAGACAAGAAGGCCGCGGATTCGTTCTACGCAGCCGACAAGAACGAAGACTCTGCCGTCAACAAGGTCAAGGACTTCTACGATGACGCTGAAGACTGCATGAAGAAGCAGGCCGAGACCACGCGCAAGACCCATTCGGAAATCGACCAGGGTCTCAAGGAGATTAAGGACTGCATCGCCAAGAAGGCCACGCCATTGACCTTCACGGTCGTCAAGACGGTGAAGCTCCCTTCGAACTACGACTCGCCGTTGGCCGTGGACTACAGCAAGGCCATTAAGGAGGACGAAGAGGATGATCTGTACGAGGCGCCGAAGGACATCTCGCTCGACTCGGACATCGTGCCGACCTGGGACGAGTTGGGCACCAGCGCCAACACCTACAAGATCAAGCTTGCTCGTGTGTCCTCGTACTGGAAGGAGATGGAAGAACGTGACATCAGTGCGGCCAGGTCGTTCTACAGCAAGACCGCGGACAAGAACGCTGCCGAGGACAAGGTCGAGGCCTTCTACGATGGCGCGGAGAAGTGTCTCAACAAGCAGTCGACGACAGAGCGCAAGACGCAGTCTGAGGTCAACACCGCCCTTGGTCAGATCAAGGACTGTATCACCAAGAACGTGAAGGTGCCTGTCTTCACTGTAGTCCGCATCACGGCTCTTCCTTCGAACTACTGGAAGCCAGTCTATGTGGACTACAGCTCTGCGATCAAGTCCGACGAGGACGCTGACTTGAAGGAGTACGGGAAGCAGATCTCGCTCGACACGATCGTGCCTTCATGGGATCAGCTCGGTACCAACCCCAAGTCCGACAAGATCAAGCTCAACCGTCTGAAGACCTACTGGACCGCGGCGGAGGCCCGTGATCTCGATGCTGTCGACAGCTTGTACCTCACGAAGAGCTACAACGATGCGGCTGTGAAGAAGGTCAAGGACTATTACGACGACGCCCAGGCTTGCATGGAGAAGCAGTCCGAGACCGTGCGAAAGACTCGTTCGGAGATCGACCAGGGACTCAAGGAGATCAACAACTGCATCACCAAGATCGCCACGCCACTGACCTTCACGGTGCTCAAGACGGTGAATCTGCCTAAAACCTACGAGGCGCCGCTGGTGTTGGACTTCAGCAAGGCGATCGCGAGCGACGAAGAGGCCGACCGCAAGGAAGCCACGCCTCCTCCGACCCCTGCTCCGCCCATGAAGGAGATCGGACTGGACTACGACATCATGCCGACGTGGAAGCAGCTCGGCACCAACTCCAAGACCAAGAAGATCCGTCTCCACCGCATCTACAGCTACTGGGATAAGACCGAAGCTCGCGACAAGAAGGCTGTAAAGAATTTTTACTCGACCACGAAGGAAGACAACGCGGCCGCCGAAAAGATCGACGACTTCTACGACGGTGCCAAGGCATGTCTGGCCAAGCAGAAGGTGCTCGAGAGGAAGACGCGTACCCAAGTGGAGACGGCTCTGCAGCAGATCAAGGACTGTATCATCAAGAGCGTCGTGCCGCCAGTGTTTACGGTGTTGACGACGGTGAATATTCCGGAGGACTACTTCTCGCTTGTCGACAACGACGACGAGGCCGATACCAACAAAGAGGACCAACAGGAAGATGCTGCGGAAGATGCGGTTGACAAGCAGACCACACCGGAGATCACCACGGCTCCTCTAGTGACTCCAGTCGCCACCACAGCCTTGCCTGCGCAGCTCGCTGCGCCGATCATCGAAGTGACGCCGACTCCGTACTCGGCGCCTGTGGACAATGACGCGTCCTCGGCTACTACGCAAGTGAGCCCCCTGACGACGACGACGGCACCGGAGACGGTTCCAGTGCCCATCGACGACAAGGTTGACTACCCTGAGCAACCGCAGCAGGTCACCGAGCCGCCACCAGAGACGTACACCGGCGACTTCACCCCGCCAGAGGAGAAGGACGACGGCTACTTTATGCCAGGCGTGCCTGCGCCAGAGGAGGGACTGCCGTCCACTGATGAAGGTACCACCGATGTCATCCCTCCAAGCCAAGGTGAGACCGACGACGAGCCACCACGTCACTACGAAACGCCACAGGAGCCGACTAGAGACGTCTACCCACCAGAAGACACCGACACTGGCGGCGTCACGCCTGGTGTGCCAGCCCCACAGGAGGAGGAGCCGTCGACGAGTGAGGGTACGGAGACCGACACTGGCAACTTCTACCCGCCAACGGAGACCGACACTGGCGGCGTCACGCCTGGCGTCCCAGCGCCAGAAGAGCCCACGGATGTCACCCCTCCTATTGTTGATCCGCTTGATATTGTGGTCGACCCTGCCGCCTACCCGGTCTCGCTTCCTGACATTCCGGATTCAGAGGCGTTGGAGTGGCCGTTCAGCCCAGCGTCGCCTGATGTGCCGCCGCTCTGGGCTCTCGACTTGGACAAGTCTGAGTCTGTTGACACAAGCGAGTGGCAGCAGTACATCGAGCGTCTCCACACGATGGCACGCGACGCCGCTATCCAGGGCAGCGACCCGGTTGCCGTCGCGTTGCTCAAGCAGATCGTCGACTTCCACTACGGCTCCTTCGCCCAGTGCATCACGTCCAAGCTCAAGGCGGTACGTCCTCATACTCTACTACTACTATTGACTGGCTTCGTATATGACTAACCGTTTATATTGGTTTAGGATGGCATCTCGACCTTGACTGAGTCCGAGTACGAGCCAGTGGCCCAGTGGATCGAGAAGAACTGCTATGTCAAGTTCCGCTACTCGCTGCTTGCTGGTGCGCCGCCATTCGAGTGGATCGCCAAGGAAAAGCCGATCGTCTCGGCGCAGGAGATCGAAGTGTGGTTCACCAAGCGCGTCAACACGGCGCGCAAGGACATCACGCGGCTGCCGAACGTGTCGGCGGCTCAGCAGGAGATGGTCGAGCGCTTCATCGGCTGCGCGTACGCGTCGCTCAACGCTGCGGTGAGTGGCCTCTATCATGCAAGATCCATTAATGGTTGACTGAAAGACTGACTGGAAATGTGTGCATGTGTGGTATCAACAGGGTGCCGCGCCGATCTACCGCGACGCGTTCTACGCGGCGCTCACCCATATCGAGCAGTGCGCGAGTGCCTAGGCAAAAAGCACACTGTCCTCGTCACTTTGTGTATATTCTGTGGCGTGGGGCATTTCACCACTGGGGCTGTGCTAGCTTCTAGTGATCGCAGTCATCTTTGGTGGAATGCCCACGCCCCATGAGTAGGATGGCTTCGTACTCTTCAAGTTCTCCACCTGCATTTCATTCCACTCGCATTGTCACAACGAAAACCACTTGAACTCCTTCACAATATGGTGTCTTCTCTTTACGGTATCCGATATTCTCGGCCAAGAAGGTCTCACTTCAACCATATTTGGATCTTTGCGACCTTTCATGATCCACCATTGCTACGCCAGACTCCACTGCATTCGACTCCACTATGCGATCTTTCGTCGCAGCCCCCACAGGGCGTCTCTTCGCGGTTCTTTCGGCGGAATCGACGGCTGTGGTGTCGTGCCAGACGTCGCCGGCCCTTGGCGTTCAGCCCAGGAGCACCGCCCAATGAGCAGCTTCGTGCGGCTTCGACGCTGTGCTCTGCTGTGCTCTCTCCACGCTGTGGCGAAGTGTCAGTTGGGGCCTACGGAAAGTTCCACGTCTGGCAAGATCTCGTGTCCATGACCAGTGCATTTTCGTATTCGCAGCGCAGACAAGAGAGAGGTAGCGTTTGTAGACGACGATGAAGCTGTTTACGGCGTGGACCATCGTGGCTGTAGCACTGTACGGCTCGGCGGCCGGTGTGTCGGCGGGCCGCATGCGCACGTCACTGAGACAGAAGGCGGCTGTGGACCCAGCGGCGACTAAGGTCATCGCACTTGATACGAGCATCGTGCCGACGTGGGAGGAGCTGGGCGGTGCCGAGCTCACCCAGAAAGTACGTCTCTACCGAGTCATAAAGTTCTGGAAGGCGCTCGAGGCTCGCGACAAGGAGGAAACCGCGCTTTTGTTTGCGGATCCGGATGACGAGAGCGCTGCGACTGCAAAGATTGATACGTTTTACGAGGGCGCGTTGAACTGTCTGTACCAGCAGCGCGAGTTGGAGCACACGGACACGGTGTACACGGACATCACGCTCATCAACATCAAGCTCTGTATCATCAAGGAGGTCAAGATCCCCAAGTTCAATGTACTGCCGTCGCAGGACTGGCCAGTGGACTACCGCAAGGGCGTGCTCGTGGACTTCCTGGAGGCTGAGAAAACGCAGACGGAGGAGGAGAAGGAAGCGGATGCTAAGGCTGCCGAGAAGCTTGCGACCAGTCCTGCTGTCGTTGAGGGTAATGCCGACGCGCCTCAAGACACTGGTGATGTGACGCTGCCACCTACTGATACTACGAAGTCGTCATCCGACGCTCCTCTCGCACCAAGCTCTATCGACGAGAATCCGGATACGTCGGCTTCATCGGATGAGAACCCAGACACGACGGCTCCTTCGACCGATGAGAACCCGGACACGACAGCTCCGTCGGATGAGAACCCGGACACGACGGCTCCATCGGATGAGAACCCGGACACGACAGCTCCGTCGACCGACGAGAATCCTACCGACGTGCCGGGGACAAACGACTCTGACAGCTCGAACGATGATGATAACACCAACGCTCCAAGTGGAAGTCAGCCTAGTGGAGACCAACCTGGTGAGAACCCGTCAGAGCCGGATACCAGTGCTCCGAGCGGAAGCCAGCCTACTGGTGACCAGCCAGGCGAGAACCCATCGGAGCCTGACACCAATGCCCCCAGCGGAAGTCAGCCTACTGATGACCAGCCAGATCAGCCTGACCAACCTGACCAGCCAGACCAGCCAGACCAGCCAGACCAACCTGATCAACCTGACCAACCTGATCAGCCTGGTGAGAACCCATCAGAGCCAGATACTGCTTCACCGAGTGGAAGCCAGCCAACCGGAGACCAGCCTGAGCAACCTGACCAGCCAGGCGAGAACCCGTCGGAGCCGGATACCGCTGCTCCGAGTGGAAGCCAGCCTACTGGAGACCAGCCTGGAGAGAACTCATCGGAGCCTGACACTGCTGCCCCAAGTGGAAGCCAGCCGGGTGAGACCCCAAGTGAGCCAACCACCACGGAGCCGATCACGGAAGAGCCTCTTGTCCCGACGGTACCAGCAGCTCTCACTGTGCCAGCGGCCGACGTGCGTACCGATGTTGTGGCTCCAGACCCGAGCTCCTGGAAGTTGGACCCACGATCGCCCAACGTGCCACCGCTCTGGGCTTTGGACTGGGACCGCTCCAACTCGGTCAGCAAGAAGGAATGGTACCTCTATCTGAACCTCATCGAAAAGGTTGCGTCCGGTATCATCGCAGAGACCAACAGCCGCGACGCCAAGGCTGTCCACTTGCTGAGCCAGCTCGTCGACTTCCACTACACTGTGCTTCGCATGTGTATCGACAAGAAGCTCAGCCAAGACAACATCTCGACGCTGCAGAGCCCCGAGTTTGAAGTCGCGGCGCAGTGGATCGAGGACAACTGCTACGTCAAGTTCCGCTACTCGCTGCTGGGCCAGCTACCGCCCTTTCAGCTCATTGCGAAGGCTAAGAAGACCATCACGCCAAAGGAGGCGGAGGTGTGGTTCGCCAAACAGGTCAAGATCGCCAAGAACGACCTCAACGTCAAGCAAATCGTCGGCACGGCGTCCGGAATGGAGAACATGCTCGCCTACCTGAGCACGTGCACGTTCGAGCTGCTCCAGGCTGCGGTGAGTACAATATTTGGACATCAAAGCGATGTTTGATGGTGGTGGTGACTGATGTTTTGTGGATTTGATGCTTGTGCGGTAGGGCAAGGAGCTGATCGACCGCGAGATCTTCTACGCGGCGGAGGACCAGATCACCAAGTGCACGATGGCCAAACTCGGCATGTCGTAAGCCAGCGATGTATATTGTTAGCGTGAGCCCAAGGCCACACGTCCAAAAGGTCCCAGCGAGTCCTAATCATGGGGAAACCGTAGCTGCGTGAAGTAATACATGAAACAAAATACCATTTCCGAGTTTAGTTCACACACGAGTCAAAGAAGCTGCCACAGAAGCTGCCACATTGAGCAGAGGAGAGGGAATGAGTGAGGTTCACCACTCGTGACGCTTGAGGATCAATTCTCCAAAGATCGGACGCCAACGTGCGGCTTGTCTGCCTCGTGACCAGTCACCCATGCCTCGGAAGCGACCCTTTGTTCGGCATTGTGGAGCTCTCCGTTGAAGGCTGACGGAGCAACCTTCCACTGGGATTCCCCAAGGCACGCCAGCGACGCTTGCCGAGTCACGAGCACCGTCCGTTCATCAATACAACCTCGTAATGGAAAGATCGTCCTGTGCACCACCGCCCCTTGCTCTGGAGGCTCAGAGTTACTTTATCGTCGAACAGCACATGTCGAGTGACTAGACCGAAGGAACCGAAGCATGAAGCCTCCATCCGTCCTTGTGTGGATGCTGGCTGTGGTCGCGGTCGCCTCGTCAGTGCCCGTGCATGCGGCGCCAGACGCTGCGAAGGTCGCCACCATGGCCAATGCCAAGATCTTCATGGACTCGAACATCATCCCATCGTACGATTCGTCGACCACGCCGCTGGAGCGCAAGCTCGATCTGCCTATTGGCCTCTGGCGTATTGACCGCCACTGGCGAGCACTGGCATTGAAGGACACGATGAACATGCCGTCGAACTTCTGGAACCCGCTTGTCAAGATCCGTGGTATTGCCAAAGTCTCGCAATTCTACAATGGCCGCGCGCTGCCGTGTCTCCACAAGCAAAACATGTTTGGATTCTACAAGAAGAAAGAGTTCATCAAGGTCATGAACAAGGTCGCGGCGTGCTTGTACCCGGACATGAAGACCAACGATGACGTCGATATTGGCGTGAATGAGCCAGTCGCGATCAGCAAGGAAGACATGGCCGAGGACGTGGCCACGGCGGCACCGACAGTGGCACCGACGGCAGCTTCCGTCGTCACAATGGCGCCAACTGAAGCCCCTCGAGCTGTTTTCACGAGCTCGCCGGTTGTCACACCAGCGGTAGAGCCGTATGTGCCCGTGGTGCCCGAGCCAACTCGTGCTTACGAGCCTGCGATGCCTCAACCAACTCGTGCTTACGAGCCTGTGATGCCTGAGCCAACGCGTGCTTTCGAGCCTGTGCAGACAGAGGAACCCGTGATGCCTGAGCCGATCCGTGTTGTCGAGCCTGTGAAGGTAGATGAGCCCATCCCGGCGCCGCAGGAGCCGGAGCCTCTGGAGCCAAGTCTTCCAAGCGAGCCGAGCCAGCAGCGGCCACTTGTTGAGCCGTTCACACCACTTGAAGTGGCAGAGCCTGCCAACGACCCAGTGGTGGAGCCGGAGACGACGAGCCCTCGACTTCCCGTCCCCACGTACTTCTACGATCCGGCCTCGACCCAAGTGGCGCCGTTCTTCGCTCTTGATTTCAACGAAGACAAGCACATCACGCCCGACGAGTGGCCTCAGTACGTTGCTCGCGTGCGCGAAGTTGCCTTCAAGGAGATCACCAAGGGTCAGCACCCGACGGCCGTCAAGCTGCTCCAGGTGATCACCGACTTCCACTACAACGCACTCACGCACTGCATCGATGCTCGCCTGTACGCACTGGAAGAGCCGAGTCTGGACGAAAACACCAGCAGCTTTGACGACTTCACCAAGTGGGTTGAGAACAACTGCAACGTCAAGTTCCGCTTCTCGCTGCTTGCCGGACCGCCGCCGTTCGAATGGATCGCCAAGGCAAGTCCGATCATCACGGCCGCGGACGTCACTCGCTGGCTCAGCACTCGCCTGGCGACCGCCAAGAAGGATCTTGCGAGCCAGAAGATCCCCACGGCAACCAGCGACCAGATCCGTGCCGCCAACAACATCGTCAAGTGCTCGCTCGACATCCTCGGTGGATTGGTACGTGCTTGAGCTGCTTGGACTTCCCTCCTACCTTTTCTTTCATGCCTTGCAACATTTGACTCGAACTGATCTCTTTGGCGCCTGTATTCCTGCGGCAGAGTGGCTCGGGCATCAACCGTGACGCGTACTACGAGTTGCTCGCTCGTATCAGACGCTGCGTCGCGTCGGCCTCGGCGTAATCTGCGTCGTCTACCAAGACAAAATGAAGTGTGGCGGTCAGTACAAGGTACCTCCTGTATACGAACCCGTACCCATCCGTCGTTGGCTCGATCGCTAGCCAGGTAGCTTCACTGTCTTGTGCCTCGCTAGCGTCAACATGCGTAAGTGAATGACATTTCCACACCTGCTAAGCCGGGAGGTTACCCCCGAGTCGGAAAAAAATGCGACGTTGTCTCGTTCACATTCGCGCTTACGCTTTCTCATTTTCGAGTGCTCGTCGTGGGTTCAACTAATACGACCCGCCGATGCCTAATGGTCTCGATGGTTTCAGTCTTTGACAGACTGGAAACCCCGTCTTCCTAACGCGATCTCTTCTATGCCGAGGTCGGGTCGCGGCCGCCGACACCACGGGTGCTCCACTGGTCGCCACGGTTGTTGTTTCCGCCACGGCCGCCGCCGCCGCCGTTACGGGAGCCACCGCCGTTGTAGTTGCTTCGTCGACCGCCGCCACGGCCACCACCACCGCCACCACGGCCACCACGGAAGCCACGGCGGTTGTTGTTCAGGCCAACAGCACCGAAGGTCTCCGTGTTGAGCTTACGCTCTTGGCTCATCGTGACGCGGCCCTGCTTGCCTTCCAGACGATCCAGCGCGTCACACGAAATGGTGTCGAAGAACGACGACTTCTGGTACGAGCCCTGGTCACCACAAAAAACAAGAAAACGGGTCAGACTCTGTCAAGAAACACCCTTTCCATCAGTATTCCAACGCACCTTGGCCTTGTTGTCGTCGACGCTGAGCTTGGAGAACTCTTCCTCCTTGTCGAAGCCACCGAGACCCTGTTCAAAGTTGAAGTCCGAGCCCGACGAGACCGACGCGACGCCTCCTTCCGCACCGCCTGGCACACGACGCTCCTTGCGCTTCAGCAAGTGGTCGCCCATACCCGGGATGGTTCTGGACGCGTTCGACTGGGCGGCTCTGTTGTTGTGGCTGTGGCTCGACGCGTCATTCGCTGGCGGCGCCTGGTAGTGCTGCTGCTGCTGCTGTTGCTGCTGGCGGTGGGGGGGCTGCTGCTGATACTGCTGCTGCTGCTGAGGCGGAGGCTGGGTGTATTCTTGTCGCTTCGGCGCCTCTGGCTTGGTCTGGAACGAGCCTGGCGTGAGCAGCGTCGGGCCGGCCGTCGGCTTGGCCATGACAGGCGACTGCGCCTTCTTCACTGGCGATTGCGGCGGCGGCACAGGCGCACGAGGAGCCTGCGGAGCCTGAGGAGCCTGAGGCACTGGCGGCGGCTGCTGCTGGTAGTGCTGGTACGGCTGCTGCGGCATGGGCGGTGGCGGTGGCTGCGCGTACACGCCTGCGCCTGGATACGTCGGCGGCGGCGCAGCTTCACACACGTGGAGGTCCTTGATCTCCGAGGCCTTGAAGGTCGCGTACGGAAGCACCTGGTCCGACGGCGGGATGTGCTCAGCGCGGCGGCCTTCCGTGCCGAACGACCGCACGTGCTGCAGCGCTACCATGCTCTGGCGCGTGTCGATGTTGAACAGGAAGCCTTCGTACCGGATATCCGTCTTGGAAATGAGGCTAATGCGAGAGCCAATGTACGGGATGCCGTCCTGACGAGGAGCCGCTTGCTGCGGCGGTTTCTCGGCGTACACGCCGCCCTGAGGGGTGGGAGGAGGCGGAGGAGGAGGCGCGCCCCCGTGAGGATGTTGCATGGCGCTGGAGGAAGGCTGAGGGCTCGTAGAGAGACGTAGAGAGCGACGAGAGGACGTCACTCGTCGCGGATGGATGGAGGTTTCCTCAGCGAAGATGTGGGGAAATCTGGAAGACCACACAGTCACAGTCACAGAGGGGGGATGGAAAGCGAATGCGAGTGTCCCGTGTGGGGAAGTTGCAGTGGCGAAACGAGGGACAAGATCGGGTTACACTGGCGGTTACGATATGATGTACAATGAAATCTCTTCAAAGTACGATAATGTTGTACTGGAGAGGGTTTGCTAGGTACGGTTGGTGTGGACCACAAGAAGGATCTTATCTTGGTCTCTGCGCGACGATCTGGATGGTTTTGAGCTTAGAGCGTGGATGCTTCATTGCAGTGTTACAGTACAGGCAGAGCGAGACGAAGTCGTCTGGCAGCGAGGAAGCCACTAAAAGTCCCGTCTCTCTATAGTCCTCCTCGCGATTTGCGACGGTGAGGACTGGCGAGTGGGTGTTTCCGCTGGCTTGTCGTGGAGGCTTTTGGACCCTCCATTGCCAGCATCGCCTTCTACAGATAGGAAGGCAGATCATCGCTGGTGGTTATTAGTTGAAGAAATGCCTATAGCAGGCCGAAGCACGGACACACATCGACTCGAAGTGTTGAGGCTCAGGTCCTTCCTTTGGAAAGCCTCGACGTCGGCATTTCAATGGAAATCAAAGACAGGCTCGCTACGTACTGTACGATGCACATTAGTTATGCTGCTCCTACGTCAGTAATAAGCACCGGCTTCACTATTGCAGACGACAAAGTCCATTGCTTCTTCTCCCATGGGGATCCTCCAACGCGCGACTTGACGACATTGAAGTGAGCTTTTGCTCGATCGAACGATTCGGTTTTCGAATTTTTTGGAATCTTTTGTGCTGAATTCATAGGGAAAAATCACCCAAAAAGCGTCAAACTTGTTATGTTGCGCAAAAAGTGTCCCAAGGAGTGATGGTCTGCTGGCGATTGTCTGTCTGTGCACCTGTTGGCGAAATCCCCAACAAAAAGCAAATCCACGCGATCGCCAACGCCAACACCCATACGACTGACGGCGACAAATGCGGCGTAAATCGGCGCCGGCGGCGCAGTCACCCACTCCGCATTCCGCCGCGACCATGCCATCCCCTGGAAGCATGGCAGGCTCGTCCTCTGCGTCTCCGTCTCCTGTGTCAGCTGCTCGCGCCGACGCGAGACTCAGCGGCAAAGTGCTCAAGAAGAACGCCGGTTTTCTGCGGCAATGGCGACCACGGTACGTACGCCATACATGCAATGCTGGAGTCAACCAAATGGAAGACTGACTGATGGAGACGCTGGGGGTTATGTGATTGGGTTACGCAGGTTCATGATGGTTACGCACGACGGGTTCTTGCGGTATGAGAAGAAGAAGAGCGACGGCGCGCGCATGAAGGAGACGGATCTCTTGAAGGTGAGCCATTCTAGTGGTATTTTGTGGGGTCTGTAGTGCTCGAAAATGACGGTATTTTGGCGTTTTTATAGGCGGAGATCGCGCCGAACCTGACACTGCAGAACTCGCACTACTGCATCGATATCACGGTCAGCTCGAAGCACTTTTTGCTGGGCTTTGTGAGTAAATCCGAGGCGACGCTGTGGCAGGAAGTGATCTTGGAAGTCGCGGACGGCAACACCGCTGGGCGACGTCTGTGGGTCGCGCAGCTCAAGCGGGTGCTCACGCTCACGCTGCGGGATCGGCGCCAGCTCGTGGAGCAAATGGGCGAGCGCGACTGGCTCGGCGAGTGGCAGTTCTGCTGGAAGTGAGTCCTCACAACCACGAAACTACACTGATTGAGGGTCGATTCTGATGGTTTTGCTAATGTTGTCGAACAGGTCTCTTCGCAGTCGTCGCGATGAAGATTTCAACGGGCGACGACGCCGTCTCAAGCGTCTCTACACGGTGCGAATGCTTCGTAGGAAGGGACTGGGGAATGATAGGGAACGACTGACATGCCTTCATTTGCCGACGAGTAGATCTGGTTGCAGTTCCATTTGTTTGCTGAGGTCGTGGCCGAGATCCACTTCGCCACCGTGCAGTCTCGTGATGAGTACCGAGCTCCGTCGTCCCGTGAGCACTCGCGTCATCCGAGCGAATCTCAGATCTCGGACAACCGTTCCAACAACTCCTCCATCTCAGGCGCCGATTCCGTCAACACTGTCGCATCGGTCGGATGGGCAGCCGCTCAGGCAGCTTCAATGGCGGCAATGAACTCGAAGGAGGACGTGGATGTCGTCCAGATGAAGACGATCAGGCTTGAGTACGGCTCCAAGACATGGCGTGGCGACAAGCGGCTGCAAAAAGAAGTAGCAGACTTTGCGAGGTTCCGGCAGACGCTCGAAGAACTGGTGGCGCGCCATGGATTATACGATGCCATGAGCGGCTTCCCGATGTTCCCGCTCGTGGCCGCGTTTTCGATTCGTGGCATCAATGTCGTCGCCAGTGCGCTGTCGATGAGCCAAGAGATGGATATTGTACAAATCGACAAACGCGACCTGAACCAGCTCATTGGTGGTCTCCGCATGGCGGGCGGCTTGAGTCGATTCACGTTCGGCGAGATTCCGGATTTGTGGGTGCGCCGTGCTCGTGGTGGTAATCAGAAGGAGGGCGAACTTTTCCGCGTCAGCTCTCGGAAAGACGACGTACTCCAGCAATCGCTCCGCTCCAGTATGGTCCACGGTGTGTTGCTACGAGCTGGCCAGACGTCGATCGAAGTGCTCTCTGCTCACGACGTGGACGAGATGGTGCAAGATAAGATGTCGCGATGGACGCCGTTCCTGGATCTGCTGTACTATCAGCTGGACTCGAGCGAAGGAGCGATCGACAACGTGTCGGCCAAGCACTTTCTGCTGAAGCGCCCGCGTAGTGTGTCGTGCAAAGGAGACATTGTGATCGCCGTCGATGCCAACCAATGCCGGTTGCAGCTCAACCTGAAGGAAGCATTCGTGCAAAGATACCAAATCGAGGTGCTTCCGGTCCTTCGACGCCTGCAGGAAGTCAAGCACAGCAACGAGCAGATGCGATTCGGTGGCCAAGCGTTAGGGACAGCAACGAACGCCCCAGACCCAACTGCAGCAATCGTGGCGGAGCTGGAGCAGACGGTGAAGCGGTATCTGCGTCGCCACGTGCGGGATGTCGCGACCAAGTTGATCACTGTCGGCGACGACATGGAAGTCCTCAGCACCGCGTTGGCGAGAATGGAGCGTGCGCAATCAGTTTCCCCATTTGCCCGCCAACCTTCTCGAAGCATAGCGCCTGCACCAGGCGCTCATCCTGCACTTGCTGGTTTCCGGCAGCGGCGGCGGTCGTCGGTGGACAGCAACATGTCGAATGCAGAGCGAGGAACTATCGATGCCATATACGTCGTGGATGCGACCCACCTCCGGCGCGAGTTGAAGCGTCATGGCGTCAACATGCGCCTGCTGCCTCTCGCGTTTGCCAACCTGAGTTCGAAGCACCAGCCTGGCGTGCAGACCCTACTAGCATCAGAAATTGTCGCACGCATTGCCAAGACGTTGTTCCAGTTCAGACTCTCCCACGACCAGAATGCTGAGAAGAGCCGTTGGAGATCGCGCAAGAGTCGACTGATCGACTTCATTGACCAGATCATGCGCGGTATCCATGACGACGTCGCGGACAACCAGTTTTGGTACGTCGACGCGCCAATTTGGTTCTTGTTGGGACCTTTCGCGTCGTCGATCGCATTGGCGGAGGTCGGTGTCATGCAGCCGAGCACTGCAATCCAGACGTACCGGCAGCACATCCAGGCAAACCCGTCGGTGCTCTTCAACTGTCTGTTGCAAAGCTTCAAGGCGCATCTCACGGACGGCTACATCCCCCTTCTGGACGAGACAAGGTGGGCAAGCCTCAGCTTTCTTCGCCGAGAAGGCCAACTCGCGTTTTTCGACGAGGCATTTGATCCGAAGCTGGCACTCACCTACCACCAGGCATGGCTTTCGGCGTCGGCGTACTCGTTCAAATCTGCGTTTGAGGGTTTGCAACGTCTGTACACCGAGAGCGGAGGCACGATCACTCCAAAGAGCGAACTCAACAGTTCGAAGCTTTTCTACGAGCAGCTGCTGAGCCAGTTCCGGTACTCCGTCGCGTACGCTTCGGAAACTCGCCTCGAGGGTGCGATTTTTGCGCTGGATGTTCGACAAACTGCGTGCAAATTCGTCTTTGACGCCCACGGAGCTCTTCTCAACTATCGACTTGACGAGGCGAGAGGTCTGATTCAACAAGCGTGCGATGTGATTGTCACATCCGGTGGGCAGTCGTCTTTCCCCCTTGAACTCAAGATGGCGCTGCTCGTGATCACCGCTCTCAGCGATCGCGAAACGTTGTTGTCGCCTCGACAGAAGAAATCGAACGGTTCCAGCTCACCCTGGACGGCAGTCCGTTCATGGCTTCAGCATTTTTACCGTGGCGCAAATCTCTCCCAGTCTCTGCCTACAGTATGTCCCCACCCATTGGCGGAAGCCATTCGTGCCTATGTCGGCGGACCTCGATCGCAGGGTTCCAGAGACGGCATGAGCTCTCCATTGTCTTCGTCATTGCGAGCGAAGCTTGACCGCGAGGCCGAGCTCGATTTCTGGGACTATTTGGAGCCCGTGATCGAAAAGCAATTCCAGCACCCAAGCGCAGTACGATCAAATGCGACGATTGGTGCGTTCCTTGCTCGAACGAATTCGATGCCGCTGCAAACAAGCGTGATTCATCCGCTCCAATCGGCCAACGGGACCCGACGAAGTTCGTCCAACCCAGCGAGCCTCTTCGTCACGGAAGGAAACGGCAGTACCCCTCAGGTTCTTGAGCTCGCAGGCTCCACGTCAGCTTCTTCGTGGGATCGTATCGTGCGCGTGTTGGAGCATCACTTTCTCTCGGTGCTGGCAGAATCGCAAACCTCTTGTTGGCTCATTCCCGGGTACCTCTTCGATGCAGCGCAAGCGCAACAGGCGCGCTTCCCACCGCCCGCACCGCTTCGAGAGAACATCGCTACCCCTGGCTTGGCGCTGATGTGGGGTCGTTCGACGGGACTGTCCCTGGATGAAGAGGCAAAACTCAGCAGCAGCGAAGTGGACGGGATTGGCTGCCGACCGAGAGGTGTTATCGATGTGAGTGTCATTGAGCTGCCGCTTCCTACGCGACGTGTACTCCAAGTATCATGTGGGTATCGTCACACAGCATTGATTACCGGCGACGGGCAGCTCTTCACATTTGGCTACGGTGAGTGCGGACGGCTCGGCCACGGCGATGAGCAGTCGGTGGATTTGCCAAAGCGCGTGGAATTCTTTGAAGGCTTGGCAGAAGCACTCGGTGGAAGACACATTGCTGGCGTCCGGCAAGTGGCGTGCGGTCGTGAGCACACCATGGTCGTTCTGAAGAACGGCGAAGTGTTTGGCTTTGGGTGGGCAGAAGCTGGTCGGTTGGGGACAGGCGAAAGCGGTCGTGTGCCAAATCCAAGCAAGGTGGTCTCACTCAAAGATATCCAAGCTGTCGCCTGCGGACGTGAACACACTCTCGCGTTGGCCGAGTCCGGTGAGATGTACGCATTCGGAGCTGGATTTGGCGGGCGTCTCGGCAACGGAGCAGAAAACGACGAGGATGTTCCTGTGCGCGTTCACGGTCTCGATGATCAAGTCGTGGTCTCCGTTGATGCAGGAGAATGCCATTCGAGTGCATTGACCGAGAGTGGAGAGGTGTACACTTGGGGCTTCGGAAGCTCAGGAGCTCTTGGGCATGGGGCGCGAGAGAACGCTCTGATACCAACAAAAGTCATTGGGCCGTGGGTCGAGCCGAGGAATGGCGAACGCGTTGTCGGCGTCGCCTGCGGAAGCTACCACTCACTCGCGTACACCACGCACGGAGTTTTGTATGGATGGGGAGACTCCGCGGCCGGACAGCTCGGCGATAAAATGGTGGATGCACCGGAAATGGTCGTGCTCACTCCCCAGCAGCTCAAGTTGCCGCGATCAACGAGTTTCCAGGATGAGAGAAGTGGGTTGAACAATCTTCAACGAATTCAAGCGATCGCGTGCGGCACGTTCACGTCGGCCGTGTGCACGACGGACGGGAAGGTGTTCGTGTGGGGCTCTGCTGGTGCTGGCAATGGGGCGAAACTCAACCGAGACGACGCAAAGATCAAACAGGTCAGCCTCGTCTCAGACTTCACCATTGGACAACTCTCGTGTGGTGAGTGCATTTACATCACGCTCCTGCTTTCATGATGATCTAACTTTTGCGTACGTTTTCTTGTTTCTGTAGGCGCGTACCACACAGTTGTCGTGGGTGCTACACCAGCGTTTATCTGATCGAGGTGACTGACGCGCATGCGAAACGTCGTGGGATCATTCGCGAATCGGTATCTGAGAACAAGAGAATTCGGTTTCGATGGTTATTTTCGCGATCGAGCGTACCATGGCCACCAAATCCGGTGCGTGAGACACATAGTATCAACTGCTCAGGTTCGGCGGCTTCTCGATGTGTGAGCACTCTGGAAGTTCGAAGAGATGGCGTGCGGCGAACTGCAAGTGACCACGCGGGACCAAGTTCGCGTGAACGTAAATGTGAACAACAACAGTCCTCCTCGGCGTGGGCCCACACACATGCAGCTGGACATTTTACGACGGCAGCGACAAGCGATGAGGCGCCAAGGATCGTACAGCGATGTCGTCACGGGTGTTCGTTGCGCGAGCTCCATTGAGGTCGTCCAGTATGCGTGGAACGTGGTCATCATCTTGCTCGGCCTCGGCTTGCTATGCATCGGACTCTACTTTCTTTACTACCAAGAGAATGCCCACATGGTGCCGACGCTTGCGTACTACCTCGCGACGTTTACAGGGCCATCCCTGGCATTGGTTTCGTTGATCGGCTTGTACGGACTGCAGCGGCAGAAGCGATGCATCACCGACGGCAAACGGAACTACGCTCTCGGATTTGTAAGTGTTGTTCTTTGATCTTTTATTTGGTTGTTTCGACTAACTTTGGTGCGTGCTGTTCGTTTGGCCCGCAGTATATCCTGCTGAGCTTCGTTGGTTCTTTCATCATCATCATGGGCGGCGTGATAGCATTGACTCTGCGGCGTGTTGCAGACACGGCTGAGGCCAACGACTTCCGTGAGCACCGTGTTATTGCATTCGAGACGGCGATCATCACCATGCTGGATGAGTACATGCGTGACGACCCCGGTGCTTGGCGTGGGATCCAGAACTCGATGTATTGCTGCGGATATACGAGCGTGTCAAATCTCAAGAGCCACGCGACGACAGACTGGGATGAGGCCGTGCTGGCGATGGTCTCGAATGTCAACAACGTCATGGGCAACTTCTGTGCCAAGCAGGCCTCTGATTGTACAACCAGCGTCTTCCCGTGCCCCGCGAAGGGCCGCGACTGGTGCCGCGAAATGGTGCTGGACTCGATCGTCGCCAACTACAAGCTGCTCGGAATCTACGCCCTCGTCATCGGTGTCTGCCAGGTACTGCCGACGCGTTAATCGCTCATCCACGTGGATGTAGATTGTGCTCACTCTCTTCTGGATTTGTGACTGTAGGTCTTATCGGCGTTGTTCGCGTTGTTCACGCTTTTGTGTGACATGCGCATGCTCAACGTGCGCTCCCCGACCGTTGAGATCTCAAAAGTCGACCTCGCGCCGTTGGACGCAGCACGCTGATGCAGTCTTCTGCCTTGCGGTAATTACAGCATGATAGATTCAATAGAGGAGGTTTGAATATTCGTTCATGTAGATACGCGATGTTCGGGTTGCAATCCCACGAAGAGACGCAACGAGTCACACGTCGAAGCGTCGGTGTGCGCCGATTCGCGCAGGTATCCAGAATACTTTTGCTCACTGACCCATTCACAGGCAATGCCAAGACGAGTAGCTGTCACAGCGAGCAGCCCGACATCGAAGCCCGCACGACGAACAACTCGGTCCCAGCCAAGCGAGCCTCATCCAGCACATGCTGACCATGACCATGTCTCGACCGCAGCGTTGTCAAGTGAGGCGCCTGCATCCCAAGATATCCGATCCCATCGTGCGACGTCGCCGTCCGTGAAGAAGCATACGAAGGATCCGATCATAGCGGCACCTAAGAAAGTCGTTCGTCCACCCAAGTACCATGAGACCAAGTCGTTTCTCGCACGAGAAAGCGCTGCTGTACCGGAAGTATGTGCACCATGGCACCTCGGCCATCGTGCTGGTGAGACGTATCGTGTCGCTGCAACGCTCCATCGCGCCACGGAGCTAGCAGCATTTCAAGTGCGGCCAGTCTCGTGGGGATACGGAACAAAGGATGGCGCACTTGGCCACAACAACGGCCAGGATCTGGTTCGCGTGTTGAAGCGGATGGCTGCATTCCGACACGAATATTTGCGCCAGGTCTCGGCGGGCGACAAACTCAGTCTCTTTCTCACGAGCGAAGGGCGTGTTCTGCAGTGCGGGCGGCTCTATCTGCACCAAGATGGTGTGAAGATGTGGCGGCCTCAAGAGCTTTCGTTCGCTGAGCGTGAAGAAGAAGACACCAAAGAAGATGGGGATAAAGACGCGAGTATCGTCCCCTTGAAACGAGTACAAGGCGATACTGAGCCGGTGAAGATTGTGAGTGTTGAGGCCGGCCACCTTGCTGCGTACGCCATTGATGAGAAAGGCGAGCTCTTCTCGTGGGGAACGAAGCGCTACGGCCAGCTCGGGAACGGAGACGACACCACTATCGCCGAAGAAGAGATGCCGGTGGAAGTTGCTGTTGTGGAAGACGGCGAAAAAGACACCGATCCAGAGGACTCGCGTGCAAACCAAGACAGCGATGAAGAGGACAACGATGAAGAGAGTGACAAGCTGAAGCCGCGACCCCCTGATGCTGTTGAGCTGTGGCCTCGCCGTATCCAGAACGAAGCGATCACAGGTGTGCGCTTTGTCAAAGTCAGTGCTGGAAACCACTTTGCGTTGGCGCTGTCAAGCTGCGGTCGTGTCTTTAGTTGGGGCTGCAACTCGCACGGCCAGGTTGGGCTTGGTGTGGAAGCCCCTCGCCGTGGAGTCGACTCACCGCATCAGATCCAGCACTCGCTACAGTCATACGTCGCCCTCGACATTTCTGCCGGTCATTCACATTCGCTGGTCATTGTGATGCCTCGCGTGCAAGACGCTGCGCAGTTGTCGCAATACGCTGCGTACACGATGGTGTTTGGCTTTGGATGTGGCCAGCGCGGTCGACTGGGCATTGGTGGGGATGCTGACCAGCACGAGCCCGTCGAAGTGGCGTACTTTCGAGGTCTCCACGCCACGCAAGTCGCCGCTGGCCACGACCACTCGCTCGTGCTCTGTGCCGTAGGCTCACGGAACTACGCGTACAGCTTCGGAGGCAACGCGTTCGGCCAGCTCGGCATCGCCCAGACCACTGTGACCAGCAGCGACATGCCCATGATCGTGGAAGAGTTGAGTGGTCTCACCATAACGACGGTCGGTGCGGGTGCGTACGTGTCGTCGGCACTCACTGGCGATGGTCAAGTGTACACGTGGGGTGATAGCACACACGGCAAGACGGCTCGACCAGACAAGCGCATGACCTTCGTACCCTGGCAAGTCTCTAGTGGCAACGACCCGGCATCCTCGCGAGTCGTGCTGAGTGACGACAGCTTTGTGATGCAACTTTGCATGGGCGCGCACCACTCGCTCGCACTCTTCCGTGCGAATGGCAAACCAGACCGATGGCGCAAGTTCCCACTGGAGCCCTTGGCGTCGTACCTCCACGTATATGAAGGTCACCAAGGCTCCTGTCGTATCGTGTGCAACAGCTCGCATTCGACCAAGACCACGAGCGTGTTTGGCATTGTGCTGCATTGTGAGACGTGTAGACTGAGTCCTGTGTGTCGGGTTTGCACGCGTCGATGCCACGTAGGCCACAAACTGGTGCCAAAACGCCTCCATTCGACTATCGACAAGAACAACAACGAGATGATGAGTGTCGTCCATTGTGCCTGCGGCCAGCGTCGTCCTCCACCACCACCACCACGAGTCTCCCCCCAAAAAGCGACAAGAAAGGCACCCACTGACCTCTCAACTCCACCTACCGTCAAGAGTGAGGGACCGGTTTCGCAGGAGCTGATCAAGGGTGACGCGAATGGTTCCACACCACAAGCGCCGGTGTATTGTACGCTAGCAACGCTTCCAGCGCCCGTGCTGGAAGACGAGCTACTTCGATGACGTTCCCACCGAGCTACACTGGCGGCTTTGTTCTGATAGGCGGCGGCTTGACTGGCTCCTTGCGCACGACCCTGATGGCCTCGTCAATGAAACTCACAGCCATCGACACGCGCGCGTACACGCCAAGGCCCACTGGCTCCCCGCATCCAATGCCATAGCTGACGGTACCAATCATCCGCTGGTCAACTGTTCCCGGATTGATCTCCAGAGGACCTCCAGAGTCGCCGATGCAAGCATCCTTGCACTCCTCATCACCGGCGCAGAGCTTCGACTCATCGAGTCGAAGACCTGTCTTCTTCGTGCATTCCTCGTTGGATACAGCCAACGGAAGCTCCACGGCTCGCAGCACGTCAGAGACGCATTGTTTGCCCCGACTTTCATGAGTCCGTAGCCCATGACTGTGGCCTTTGTGAGGGGTATCTCCGTCTCGTTATACAGCCTGATGGGCTTATGGCTACTCGGTTTCGCCAACTCGAGCAGCATCACGTCGTAGCTGAAGTCCGTCTCTCGATTCTTTGGATACGGAATCTGGCGAACGACTTTCAGCGTCTCCCCACCTTTGCCGCTTTTCTTGAGCGTCCCGATGGAGACCCACTCGGTGTCTTTACAGTGGGCTGCTGTGAGCACGTAACGACTGGCGATGAGGCTTCCCGTGCAAAAGCCATAGCTTGAGCCGCCTTTCTTTTTGTGGAGACTCGTGATGTATTGGGTATCGGCGTTGAGTCTCTCTACTGGTGGACCAAGGACGCGGTCTTCTTGTGCTGGTGGTTGGCGGGGCAGCTCCGGCCACAAAGCAGCGAACGATGCGTCGTGGAAGTTGTTGGCGAGCCACGTGAACGACCGGAAGCCATCACTATCTTGTGTCTCTGTGTCACCGCCAGCAAACCCCAAGCCCAGAAGCACGTCTGCGTTGGAGACGGCGTCGTGACGAATGAGAAGACGCCAGGATCCATTGGTCGGGGCCTGAGGAGCTCCTCGGTCTACGATATTCAGCGGCAGCACGCACACAGAGGTGACTGTGGCGTTTAGCTGACACAGTGACGGGTCGACGTACACGACTTGGCCGATGAGAGTTACTTGCATTGTGTTTGTGTCGACTCCGACGATCGTGGCCGCTTCATCTGACTGCAGAACCACTGGGTACGACTCGTTCGACGGCAGTGACAGCTCGCGTCGTGCGTGGTCTCCATAGTCTTCCAAGCTCAGGACCCGAGTGCGGGAGTCTACCCACTGGACAGTCACGGCGTGATTGGCGGCTGTCTCGAGAGTCAATGCGATCTGGCTGAGCAACGACATGCTGACTGATGCTTGAGCGACGTTGCTGGCGGAGGCGGGTGAGTCCACAGAGCAGGCGCTGGAGGTGATCAGTCGATGGCCGAGGACACGCACAGCGAGGCAGGAGGACGAGGAGGACTGGAGGAAGGACAGAGCGTGGAGGGCGTCGAGGGGCACGGCGTGAGTAGTGGCGGCTAGTAGGAAGGCCATCAGGAGGAGCAGTCGTGAGATGCGTTGAGGTGCTGGCAGAGTCAATGCAATTAGTTGACTTTGGCTAGGTTGCAGCAAGTTGGTGAATGACGAGGTGTGGATGGAGTTCATGGAGCTGGTCATGTTGCTGCTGTCCTACTGAAAGATCGATGAACTCTGTTTATCTATCAAACGCAATAATTAATGAAGCATATTTGACAAAATGTGGGGTTTGATAGTGTCGTTAGACCTGTTGAAAACGAATGATGTTGAAGCGCGGAGAAGACCCCGGCGATGATTCTCGCAGTCTAAAATTTGTGGACTGGAATCAAGCGGCTCGCGCAACCGACGGCTCCTGTCAACTGGATTCTATTCATCAGGTGACCACCACACAAGTCTAATTACGCAGTGTGTCGCCGGGCCATCCGAAACAAGAACTCTGGATCTTCTGTAGAACGTCTAAAGCGCCTGGAGCTGACGGTGATGACTCGGCCAGGCGAGAATACCTGGTGTTAGATCCCATTGTAATCACCAAGAGGCTCGGCGAAAGAGCGAGCGGCACTACATACTGTACGCGAATGCCTCCGTGTCTTGTACACCTTCACCTCTCCCATGGATTGAACAGTGTAGTGACTCCAGTATTCAGTGCAGCGGATGCGCCATGAGTCCAACGGCTCCTTGAAGTTAGTTCACCCGCGCCTCTGTGAAGTCGCTGATCCCAAAGCCCAATCTCCAATCTGGGCCAGACGAAAGGAGTCACTGGCAGCGACACGCCAGTTCCAGCCCCAGACCTTCCAGTGTTGGAATCCAACTTGGGCCACCTGCAGCGAAATGCGCCAAATCATCAGCGGCCAGAGAGGTTTCAGATCTGCTGCTGCTGAAAAGGGAGAAATGGGTTGAGATGACCTCACGATCCAGCGCGAGCCAGAAAGATCACACAGATCTGGTTTGCACGAATATCATATTTAGGAGTGCTCATAGAATACTGCGGATGCTGTATCCGCCTCAGACCTCGTAGGTTATTCAATGAAGAAGTCTCTCTCCAATTAGGGCAAGGGCAATCAAAACAGGTGACTCAATTTGCTTCAGTCAGGGGAAGGGTACACACCACTGACGTTGTTTGGCTCGGATCCACTATTGCTCAGTACCACCATCTGTCTTGCCGTCAATGATTGGTTGCTCTGTCGTGGCCATCGTCTTGTTGTAACAGCTTCGCTGACTCTCTGTTGTTGGCTCGTCGATCGAACACAAAAAGGGCGGCGATTCTAATCCTCTGATCGCGTTCACAATGCAGTGCTTCGAACAGGCGGCACGTTGCATCGTTCGAGAGGAGGAGCGGGGAGGGTTTGGCCTCCATTCCGCTCTCTACCGCTCGAGCCAAAAGCCATCCCAAGCAGCGACCCCATCCGCCAAAACCGCCGCCAACCAAGCCGCCACCTTTCCTCCAAAAGAGAACCCGCGCCGATCACTCTGTCCACTTCCGGATCCGTCAGTGAACCTCGTGGACAACTCTCCTCGGCACCCCACCCCTCGTCCCCAGACAATTCGACAAGACCCAGCAGCAACAACAGCCAACTTGCAACAGCCCCTCCCCAAACTCCCACTCTTTCGCCGTCCCCTTCCCCGCCGTCCGGTCCGTGTGCTACTCTCCCCCATTCCACTCCGCACTCCACGCCGATCCCGTCGACAATCCCACCGCCGCGCTCACGGAACCCCCAGTCCTTGTTTCGGTCGGAAGTGAACGAGCGAAGAAGAGTGACAACACCAAGCGAACGCCACCACCAACGCGTTCCTTACCAACTTACTGAATCGAGAGAAACCAACAAAAAGCATATCCAACAAAGATGACCGAGACTGCCGCTACACCCGCCGAGTACACGCAGGAGCAGACGACGCGTGCGTCTGATCGCTTCTCGGATGTCATGCCTGCTACTTACGACGAAAAGGACGACATGGGCCTGCTTCGTGAGAAGCTGTCCAAGCGCAAGAAGCCGATCTACGCGGGTCTGGCCTTCTTGTGTGTCGTCGTGATCGGTGTGAGCGTCGCTGTGACCACGGGTAGCAGCACGGATGCCAGCACGTCATCTGGATATGTACGTTTGTTTCTATGATTTCCTACCTACAAACCAACCAACAAAACTAACGTTTGGATTTTTTGTGGATCTTTTTCCAGGTTGCACCAACGGAGGCACCAACGACTGCGACGCCAGCGCCGTCGTCGGCGGATGACTCTGCCGCGACTGGCGGTGTCCACGCTGCCGACTTGACCAGCTCGTCTGGCTCGTCGGCGGGCAGTGCGCACGGCTCGCACTCGGGATCGGTCGCGGGCGAAGCGAGTTTGGAGGAGGGCGTGCTCGCAGCAAGTAATGACTCTTCCTCGCATGGCAGTTCCTCGAGTCACCAGACTCCTAGTCCTACGACTATTGTCACTAACCCGCCTTCTCCTGTGCCTTCCCCAGACACGACGACGTCCGCACCGACGCCTGAGCCAACGACTGCGGCTCCTACGCCTGCGCCGACCACAGGACCGATCCTGCCGTACAAGGCGTTGGATTTCGACTGGAAGAACCCTTCATCGTGGGAATACTCGGACGGCAGCGGCGTGGCGAGCGGCATGATCTCGCAGGACGGTATCAAGCTCACGCCAGCCAACTCGGCGCAGCCTATTCGCTCCAAGTCGGCTTGGGGCGGTGAGAAGATCGTGCTCATTGAGTGGGAACGCTCGAGCTCGAGTGATACCAACATTTGGATGCTCAACACCAAGATCCAGAGCCAATTCGGAGCCAACAACGGCTGGCCGTACTGGGGCGAGATCGATATCTTCGAGATGTTCACGCAGGACAAGATCGACAAGCCAGCGTACGACTTCAGTGGCTTCGGGGGCTTCGGTGATGTGGCTAGTTACGGACAGCTCACGCTCCACAACGGACCAGCGGCGCCAGCGAGCCCGTGCTACTGCCCAGCCAGTGCCTCGAAGAGTGCGTGGTACCAGAACACGGCGCCGATGACCTCGGGTTGTACAGCTCAGTTCGCCAACACGGCGTCCAACTCGATCGCGACCATTTGGGGCACGGACGGCAACGGCCAGTACCTGCAGCTCATCCAGAACCCGACGATCACCAAGGGCGGTGTCGTGAACGACGTCCAGACCTACGATATTGGCACGGGCAGCGGCACGGTCACGCCAAAGATCTACAACAACAAGGACCTCTTCTGGGGCACGCCATCTTCGGCGGCGTGTGCTTCCCCTGGCGGCCACAACCCGAGCACGGGCTTCCCGTTCTTCGAAGACTTCCGCATCATCCTGGAGGAACAGAAGAAGAACGACGGCGGTGCGTGGTTCAAGGTCAACAACATCCAGATTTTCAAGAAGAACTAGAGCGAACGTAGCTCAGTTACCTCCCACTCGCCTCGAATCATCATCGTGTCGAAGCAGTTTTGTCCGTGTGTGGCAGTTGTATATCCACCCGTTGTGCCTGAACCGGAGGGATCGAGAGGAAGAGAGAGAAGAGAAGAGAAGGCACTGCAATAGTCTTCTCTTTGTATATTTTGTGCTGTTCGTCCCAAGTCTCCTTGTCTGACTGCTATCCATATACTAGACACCATTGACTAGCATCCGTCCATCAGACGACTCAATCAATCAATGTTTGGCATCCGTCGGTCAATCAATGCTTGGTCTCCGTCCCCAACCGCACAAAGATCTCATGGAAATCGATTAATCGATGTGATCCTAATCCAGTATGTTGGCAGTAAAATGTACTAGTTGCACTTGTGGGTGCATCTCTCTCCTCGGCCCCTTACCCTCGTCCAGTCCAGTGTGGCTTCCAGACAGTCAACTGGGATACAGCTTTCAGCTTTCAGCACGGAAAGCCAGCAGCAGACGTTGAACATGCATCATTTTTACGCCTCCCACTGTTCCCACCACCAAAAGACCTTCCCCTTCCACCGTCGTCCGTGCGTTGACGTCCTCTGCCTCCCCTCCGCTTCATCATGAACTGAACGCTGGACTTCCCCTCCTCTCCCCCTGAATCCCCTCCGCTCCGCTGTCTTTTGTCGCTCTCAGTCCTCATTTTCAGCCGAAGAAGAGCGACGACACCGTAAAGCGAACGCCTTCCTCCAAGCGTTCCTTTCCTTACGAGCAGCTACAGCTACACGCCAATATGACGGAGATCAACGACACCGCGACGCCCGCCGAATACACGCACGAGCACACGGCGCGTGCGTCCGAGCGCTTCTCCGACGTCATGCCCGCCACGTACGACGAGAAGGACCACATGGACATCATGCGCGAGAAGCTCGCCAAGCGCAAGAAGCCCATATACGCCGGCCTCGCCTTCCTCTGCGTCGTGGTCATCGGCGTGTCCATCGGCGTGTCCACTACCGGCGGCACGGAAGCGAACACCCAATCTGGCTACGTACGTCCCCTTCCCTCCCCTCCCCTCCCCTTCTCCTCTTCCCAGTACAATAACACTACTAACTCGTGGCTTTCTGTAGGTGGAGCAGACCACGGAGCCTCCTGCCACGGCAGCGCCAGTGCCGGACGTCGCGAACGACGCTGCTAACGCCGGTGGCGTCCACGCTGCGGACCTGACCAGCGCCGCTGGCTCCTCCACCGGCAGCTCCCACGGCTCGCACTCGGGCTCGGTCGCTGGCGAGGCCAGTAATGAGGAGTTCGTGCTTGGCAGCAGTACGTTGTGGCTCTATCTCTATGTAGTAGTACTATTGAGTCTAATACTCGTCCTCTGTGTATTTACAGACTCCACGACCACGACGCCCGAGCCTACGACGCCTGAGCCAACGACGCCCGCGCCGACCACGGCGGCTCCTACGCCTGCGCCTACGACGGGCCCGATCCTCCCATACAAGGCACTGGATTTCGACTGGAAGAACCCAGCGGTGTGGGAGTACGCCGACGGCAGCGGCGTCAGCGGCAGCATGGTCACGCAGGACGGCATCACGCTGAACCCGTCCAACTCGCGTCAGCCGATCCGCACCAAGCAAGGTTGGGGCGGTGAAAAGATCATCCTCATCGAGTGGGAACGCTCAGCCAGCAGCGACACCAACATTTGGATGCTCAACACCAAGCTTGGAGCTCAGTTTGCCCAGGGAAACGGCTGGCCGTACTGGGGCGAGCTCGACATCTTTGAGATGTTCACGCAGGACCAGAAGGACAAGCCAAACTACGACTTCAGTGGCTTTGGCGGCTTCCACGACGTCGCCAGTTACGGCCAAATGACCTTCCACAACGGCCCGGCGTGGCCTGCGCAGCCGTGCTTCTGTCCGTCGTCGCCTGCTAAGAGTATGTGGTACCAGAACACGTCGCCGATGACCTCTGGCTGCACGGCTCAGTTTGCCAACACGCCAAAGAACTCTATCGCGACGATCTGGGGATCGGACGGCAACGGCCAGTACATCCAGCTGATCCAGAACCCGACCATCACCAAGGGCGGCAAGGTCAACGACAAGGACACGTACGACATCACGCCGGGCAGCGGCACGGTGACAAGCAAGATCTACAACAACAAGAGCCTGTTCTGGGGCACGCCGTCGTCGGCTCCGTGTGCTGCCGCGGGCGGCCACAACCCGAGCACGGGCTTCCCGTTCTTCGAGGACTTCCGCATCATCCTGGAGGAGCAGAAGAAGAACGACGGCGGCGCGTGGTTCAAGGTCAACAACGTTCAGATCTTCAAGAAGTAAGCGAAGACCAAAGCAGTTTTGTGCCTGTAGCATGGCAATACGTAAGTAGCGGAGACCGGCATCGCTGGAAACGACGGAGACATCACAATCAACAGAGTTACGGCGATGACCACTTCCAATAGAGTGAGTGTATCTCGAGTGTATTCAATCATTCATCCACACCACAGTCCATTTCTTTGGCTAGAGACCCAAGGCTTGGCTGGCTTGCTCGATTTCTAATTGAGTGTATCAGTGGCCATATCAACAGTGACACTGAACTGTAGTTACTATAGTGGGACTGCCGTGCGATGAGCTCATCACCAGTTCCCCGATTCCCCTAACGGCAGCCGTTCCTTCTTGAGTGTGTCGTGTCGTCTCGTCGGTCTCTTCTCCTCTCTATGCGGCCGCCCGCCTCCTCCTCCGCTCACGTCTTCCTACTAGGAGCTCAGTCCTCATTTTGATCGGTCGCGAGTGAACGAGCCAAGCGAGTGACAGACCAAAGCGAACGCCCCGCGTTCCTTACCCACTACAGTACAGCTACCCTACCAACAGTAGACTACTATGACCGAGACCACGACGAGTGCGACCCCCGCCGCGTACGCGCAGGAGCACACGGCGCGTGCGACCGACGCGTCCAATCGCTTCACGGACGTCCCTGTATTGAGCGAAGACCTCGGGGAGAAGGATGACATGGATCTGCTGCGTGCCAAGCTGGCCAAGCGCAAGAAGCCCATCTACGCCGGCCTGGCGTTCATGTGTGTGGTCGTCGTCGGCGTGAGCATCGCCGTGACCTCGGGCGGCAGTACACAGGCCAACACGTCGTCTGGATTCGTACGTTTTGTTTGGTGGTGGTCTTTCGGTGGAGGGGGTGACAAGGATGATTGACTGAAGGTTTGTATGTATGTGGAAAAATGAATATTTGGAGACCCCTGCACCGACGCCCGCGCCATCGATGGTAGATGACGCGACAGCGAGTGTCCACGCCGCCGACCTGACCAGCTCCGGGTCCGGATCCGTGGCTGGCGAGGCGAGTCTCGAGGAAGGACTGATGGAATTGAGTGGGTGTGGATACGATAACACGACGGTCTCACTTAGCCGCTAACTAACTAATTAACCTGTTTGTTTTCCAGACTCCACGACCCCGGAGCCAACGACCGAGACCCCGACGCCTGCGCCGACGACCGGCCCCATTCTGCCCTACAAGGCGTTGGATTTCGACTGGAAGAATCCTTCATTGTGGGAATACGCGGACGGCGGTGGTGTCAGTGGAGCCATGGTCACGCAGGACGGCATCAAGCTCACGCCGGCCAACTCAGCACAGCCTATCCGTACGAAGCAGGGCTGGGGCGGCGAGAAGATCGTGTACTTTGAATGGGAACGGTCTGCTACCAGCGACACCAACATTTGGATGCTCAACACCAAGCTCCAAAACCAGTTTGCCCCGGGCAATGGCTGGCCGTACTGGGGCGAGATCGACATCTTTGAAATGTTCACACAAGACAAGTATGAACACCCCGACCACGACTTCACAGCCCACGTGACGCACGGCGACGTGTCGACCTACGGTCAGCTCACGCTCCACAACGGCCCACCGGACCCAGCGAAGCCATGCTACTGTCCATCGAGCGGCTCGCTCAACAATTGGTACCAGAACTCGGCCCCGATGACCTCTGGTTGCACGGCTCAGTTCCCGAACCCGACCACGAACTCGATGGCGACGATCTGGGGCTCGGATGGCAACGGCCAGTACCTGCAACTCATCCAGAACCCGACGATCACCAAGGGCGGCAAGCTGAACAACGAGACCCAGACGTACGACATCACGCCAGGCAGTGGTGTGGTCACGCCCAAGATCTACAACAACAAGAACCTCTTCTGGGGGACGCCAATCTCGGACCCGTGCGCGGCGTCGGGTGGCCACAACCCAAACACGGGCTTCCCGTTCTTCGAAGACTTCCGCATCATCCTGGAAGAGCAGAAGAAGAACGACGGCAGCGCGTGGTTCAAGGTCAACAACATCCAGATCTTCAAGAAGAACTAGACGAGTTGACTCGGGCTTGAGCTTGGGCTAGGTGAGGCTCTCCAATGTGGTGCTTGTAGTTAGTGGCTGTCTCGTGCGTGGATCCATCACCAACGTGATACATTGTAGTACGACGCGCCTACCAGTAGTAGCAGTAGCTCCTAGTGGTGTGTGTGCATCATCATACAAGGGCGTTTTTGATTGATCTCTCCAGTCTTGATACTGTAAGACCCCATGACATCAGAGGCCAACATACCCCCCCCCCGAATGTGTACTTTCCCATTGAGCCACGTGTGAGCAGCTCCTGCATCTTATTCGGTCATAGTCACACGCCGTGGTGGGCTGATGATGGATCAGCAGCGTGGTTAAACGAGCAAACGAACGCGCCGGCCGACGCCATCCCCCTCACTTGTGTGATGAAATGCGCGGGAACCAGCCTTCGTCACTCGCATCTCTCGCACGCGATCGCTGGTTTCTCAGGCTTTCTCAGGTTTTCTCAGGTCGCTCAGCCTCATGGGCGTGTGCGCTTCGTAGGCGTCGCGCAATCATTGGCCGCCTGCGGCATCCCAGGCATGCGTGTCCTCCAATCACCTTCGCCAACGAAACCTCAAGCGAGTTCAGTAAGTTCACCCTTTGTCGCCGACGGAGCGAAGCAACTGCATCTCTTTGTAGCCACCTGTGGCTCGATGGGATGCGCATGGCTGCATCCGCCTGCATCCCAATCCAGCGCTCGCGTTCTTCATCTATCAGTCCAGTCGGCAATTTTCTGTGGAAGAACACAGGCGCTCTATCCCAAGACAAGCTACTCGCAGTCAGTTAGCCAGTCAAGCCAGTACTAACACCCCAAACGTCGCGAAGCTTCCGTGCCTCTTTCTGCCTTCACCACATCAACGCGGGCATTCCGAAAAGCACCGCACGCTTCCAACTACAACAGCTAAACCGACACCAGAAAGATCGAAGGAAAACCCACACGAAGAGATGAGTTCGGCGGCGATTAACCAGTACTTCCTCGCGCAGTTCCAGCGCGCGCGCAGCCAGTCGCCGACGCGTCGTGAGCGCGTGGGCAGCGTGGGCAGCGACCACGACGACGCCCTTCTCCACAGCCCACGCGAGCGTGAGGCGGCATCGGGAGACCACCAGGCCAAGATGGCGTCGCCGACGCGTACGCTGCTGAGCGTGCTGAACCGACTACCGCAGCGGAAACCGCCAACCGAGAACGCCAGCGGACGCGCGTCCAAGGCCGCGTAAGCCAAGCAAGGCGACTCCACAAGACCACGTTGGATATGTATGAAAAGAGAGGCGGCGTGACGTTTTTTTAAGATCGACTCTAACTTAATGGGAAATGTAAAATTACGAATGGTCAAAACTGGATTGGATGGATAATTTAGATAGCGATCATGGTGTCGGGTACTGAATGGATACTGGCTCGTGGCTACACTTTCCTACTTGCGGTGGTAGTCGGAGGTGTTCTGTAGCGTTCGGAATGTGACAGAACTGGATCGGCCTCGCCGTTGTTCGCGGCGGACCACGCGCTGACGCTCTGTGGGGTTCACGATGCCAGCCTTGCTAGCGATGAACTCGACGGCGATGCTGTCGGGGCTCAGCACCTGGACTTTCTCCTCTTTCTTGCTGCTCAGGCGCTTGAATAGACACGGACGGCGTGAGCTTCCGCTGCTGGTGGGGCTGTCGAAGCTCAGGCGTGCGTCTTCACTGCCGCGGCTCATTGGCGAGGTGGAGTCGGAACTGAAGGAGCTCATGATTGGCTCGAGGATGCAGAAGTGGTGGTGGTGTGTGGTGTGTGCCCTTGGGGGTAAGTTGTGGAATGAAGAGACCAGACCAGTCCATTGACCGCCGCCATGCTCAGGTGGTCAGTTTGGTAGCCATCTTTGACGGATTAGCAGAATGTGACAACAGAATCGGGCATCGCAGATTTACGCATTTTCGCATGGATTAGTTTGATGCTGATGTTGTAATCGACCCGAGTCAAAGCATAAACGACCGATTTCAACTGCTGCATGGTGATGTTTGAGAGGTGAACAGGACGTTGCGGTGTGTTGTTCACACGAGAGAGTTGCTGGTTGCATGCATTCCATGCAAGGAGAATGAGTAAACACGTGAAGGAATGGCTTGGAATAGTTGATTAAATTAGAGTTCGTGGGCGTGAGGATTCTACTCTGGCGTTTCCTGTGGGGCTTCGGACGTGACAGAGCTGGATCGTCCTCGCCGTAGCTCACGTCGGGCGATGCGCTGACGCTCCGTTGCGTTCGAGATGCCGGCCTTGCTGTCGATAAACTCAACGGCGATGTTCTCCGGACACAGCACGTGGACGGGTTCATGCTTCTTGCTACTGAGGTTCTTGAAGAGACTGCGGCGTGAGCGTCCACTGCTGTGGCTGTCGCTCTCCGTCAAACTCAGTCGTTCGCCGTTGTTTTTAGGGCTCAAGGGGACAGGCGGCGTCTTGAGAAGCATGGAGGCCGTGGCGAGGGAGTTCATGATTGATGATTGATGATGGGGAAGATACGAGGCAGTGGTGATGATGGTGGTGTGTATGGGCCGTGGTAAGACGCGGAATGGGAATCATACACGAGAGGCCAATCACTCGACTGTCGCACAGCGGCATTCCGCCGACGGCCATCGACCATCAACCACCTACGAACTGCCATCATTGACGCTATGAGCCGGACAGGCGGACAGGCCACATGTACAGTACCACCATTCTAGAAAGAAATGCGACGGAATGTGTGTCGCAGAAGCTGGATATTTGCATCGTATGTTGTGAATATGACCATAATTGCTGAATTGTTGCATCGGATAATATGGATATGACAGCATACATTCCGGATTTTATGACCGGCATTCGCGTGTTTGGCGACTCTCTAAGCTCAAAAGCTCATGAGCTCTGGCGGCGGAACGCGTGCGGAACTTGCGGAGTGGTGCAAAGGAGGACTCGTGCGGCGTGGTGTGGCGATGGCTACACAGTGCCCTCTGTGGGTCGACTATTAATAGATGAGCATCCTACTGGATGACAGCGGTGTGGCTACCTAGGTCCTGTAGCTACAGATGAATGACCATCGCAACGAGGATGCAAGTCAAGCCGAGTCGAGGGTAAGAAAGTCGGATTATACATTTTATCTAGCGGCATTTCTCTTGCTTCGAGTGCCTTTGCGTGCGAAGGTTTAAATAGTCGTACTGCATGTATGATGCAGTCATTTGGCCGTGGATGCTCTAGGCCGTCAATGATGCTTGTGCTTGCGCTTGCTCTTGGATGAGAAGCGACTCCCGTCGGCGTTCGCGCGAGACGCGGCGCTTGCGGATCTCGAGGGAGTCTTCGCTTTCGATGCGGCAGATCTCCGTCGTACACGGCGCGATCACTTCGGCTTCGAACTGCTCCAGCGTGAGCCCCTTGTCCTTGTTCTTGCCTGCGACTTTGGCGATGAAGCGACGCACAGATCCGGCCATTTTCTTATGTGAGACCTTGGGCTTTGAGGTTGTGGTGCGGCTGTTGCTGTTGCACTGGAAAGCGAATTGAATATTGAACGGCATACTGGGCCGGTTTTCTCCATCCTTCGCTCCCTCTCTGCCGTGGCCACCGCGTTCGTTCGTTGACGCCGTGCCTTTCTAGAGAGACCAACATGCAACCGTTGGGTTTCCACCGGGTTCATGGACGTCGCTTGGCCGAAAGGAAGGTATTAGAAACAGAGAAATGTGGCCAAAACTGAGTCTAAAATACGACGCAGTTTCACAAATCAAGTCAAAATTCAAAGGGTGAGATGTCTGGTTGCATCGTATATTCCAGAAATGGCACCTTACCGCCTCTTCCCATGCTTCTCTTTCACTGTCACACGATGGACATGTGTACTCATGGAAATGCATCAAGCACATGGGTGCGTTCGAGTGTATGAGTCTCTTCATCGCATCTCGTCGTAGACGATTCGTGGATATGAATATTCAGCTGCATCTTCGGATCATCGTTCAAGTCGGAATCAAATCGAGTATATATTGAGCGAGTTCGAGAATGAGTCTCACATTGCATCCATCGTCACCTAGGTGGGGATGGAGGGCTTGAACCAGAGTTTCCGCAGCCAGTCGTCGATCTGCGGCACGCCGATGATTGCCTTGATCTCTTCTCGCTTCTCCTTCGTGATCACGAAGCAGCTCGCATCCGAAACCATCTCCCAGTCCCCATCGGCGGTGTGGCGGTCGTTGGTGATACAGCGGAGAGTCGTCGTGGTCGCGTCGCTCACGAGGCACCAATTCGCATCGATCTCTTCCTTCGTGGACGCCTGGCAGCACGCCTTTGTACACGTCAGTAGTGGTGTAGCACTACCACCTCCAGTAGTCTCTTGGAAGGCGTAGTATTCCTCCCATTTCTCCGACGAAAAGTCGAAACATTCGGCAAAAGCCTTGAGCTTGCCGTACGCACTCCAGGGCACGGAGACGCGTCCGGACATGCACATGCTGGCGATCTCTCCGGCAGTCGCCTCGCCCGAGTACATGTATAGGAAGTCGGCGAGGCTCACGTGGATTGGCGCCACCTCCGACGCGAACGGGTCCGATGGAGACAGTGCATGGGTGAGTACACGAACGTCTACGAACACACCACCGAGAAAATGAGATGAGATGAGCAACACGATGAATAGATCCACAAGCCAACTAGACAAGGCAGTATAACACACCTCGGCGCATGTCGACAGTGCGGATGCACGCGATGTCGTTGCTGGCTGTCGTCGCACGAAAGTGGAACGTGACCTACGTGAACGAATGGTTCCCCATTGTTATCAGATTCGATTCCTCCATTTAGATGGCGGTTTGTTTGTGCGCTGGTGACGCACCACGCCTCGGAACTCGGCATCGCGCTGCCTAGAGAACTGAAGAAAGCTCATGACCTCATCGAGCTTAGCGAGCAGCGCATCGCAGACGCCTGCGCTGGAAGAAGACGGCGACGCAGCCATCGCTAATGGCTCCGTGTCATGAAAAGCTCTGTCGTTTCTGGTGTGACCGTCACGCCATCAACATCACCATGGAATTCCATCAATAGATTTTTGATTGGCTGTAAATTGATCCCGAATTATTGTGGTTGGTTGAAATTAGCACAACATGTGCACCTCCCTTGAAGTCTTATCTCGGGCTTCGAATTATGGCTAATTCAGCGAAAATTAGCCCTAAAACGGGGTTTACGTTCAAACCGTCTGACGAGCTCTAAAACCCAGCAGAAAGTGTTGGCGCGTCAACTTGAGCGGGGTAAACCTGACCCCCCAAATGGCGCCAACATCCCAAACGCTAACGCCAACGAACGCCAACAAAATGGGGAGGCGGGCGGCACCAACGCCAACAACTTCAACGCCGCCACTCCATCGGCGGAAGGGAAACATGCGCACGCCGCAGCCAGAAGCTCCGTCAATACCAGCTTCTAACGGCGACGCAGACGTCGCGATGACGCCGGCACGACGCGCGGCAGAACAAGCAGTCGATGAGCTTCCTGGCGTGGTACCGCACGGCAGTTCTGACCGCCAGGACGCGTTTGAATCGGCAAGAAAGAAGTTCGCGATGTACGGCAAGCAGAATGAGCATGTGAGTCACTACTCACCTGACCAGCGCCAGGCGATGCTCGAGCGCGAGCGCCAACGGGCGTCCAAGCGCAAGGGCTCTTCAGCTGCTGTGGGGCCGTCGCCAGCACGGCGAGCAGTCAACTGGGACGATGAAGATACAGCGAATACTGTGGTGTTGAAGAACACGCTATTACTACAGGAGAACGGCGAGCTGGCGGCGCAGGTGGACGAGATCGAGTACCACTTGGACGGCATCGTGGCCACGAATACCAACGGCATCGGCGTCGACTCTGAAAAAGGCTACGCGATGGCTCAGAGCGTCGTGGCGCTGACGCGGTTACTTCAAGAGGAACAAGTCCAGGCCGTAATGAAAGTCGCGAGCCACAGCAGGCAGCTCTACGCGAGACTGAGGGGCGTGGTGATGATGCTGGAGACCACGAGCCATCGCATGCTGACGCTGGCGATCGCTGTGCTGGCGTACACGCTGACCCACTCGGCGGATGCTGACGAGTATTTCCAGGAGCCCGTGATTGATGCTGTCGTCGCGTGTCTTGAAAGTGAAGCGAAGCGACTCGGCGTGGAGGGAGGTGTTGGACAGCAAGGTCAGCAGCTCAGCGAAGGCAGTGGCAATGCTGCTGACGCCAAGACGCCGCGGAAGAAATCGGCTTTGAAGCGAAAGAAGACTACGGGGCGGTTGCGTCGTGTCCTGTCAGCGGTGGACGATACGGCGTTTGGCATGGGCCAGGACGAAGAAGCCGTCAAGGCTGATACGTCCAGGTCGCAGGCGCTGCGGGATGAGAAGATCCAAGCGGCATTGCGTGGTTTGCTGCGTGGGCAAGACGTGTTTACGGTGGATGGCTCAGTGCAACTGTCGCTGGTCGACTTGCTGTGCATGATCCTGAACAATATTCTCCAGATTGGAGGTGCGGCGACGACGGCGTCGAGTGGAGAGAGCAGAGGGAGATCGCTTAGCAAACCAACGCAAGTGCGGCGGCTTCACCAGCGTTCGGACCAAGCAGGTACGATGTTCGCGACGATCCTGCAACGTAAGAAGCAACTGCTGCGCAACCGCGGACTCGATGTGCTGCTCACGCTACTCGCCAATCGAATCGATCGACTCCATGGCGATCTGGACAGCGATCTGCTGCAAGCCTCTGTGAGCCTCGATTTTGCCAGTGCGTTCCAACGTGTGCGTACCATGCTGCGTGTGCTCGATCAGGCGTCGTTTCTCGCACGTGACGTTCAAGTCCACATGTCCAAGGACCCTATGATCTTCCGCACGACTCTCAAGTTGGTTGAAGCACTGAGTCGTCTCGCATGGAGTCGAAAGTCGAGAAAGAAATGGCAAAGCGACCCAGGCTTCATGCATCTCGTCGTCGACGTGCTCTTGGCCGCGTTGCGAGTTCTTATCAACCTCTCGCATCAAAACGAAGATGCTAACCGCCACATAGCCGAGCTAGAAGGTATGCAAGTGCTGTTCTTCGCGTTTTGCCGTCTTTGGGGATCATCCGAGCTCGAACAAGGCGCAGTGAAACATGATCAAGAGTCGCGTGATGGAGAAGATAAGGTCGTCTACGATGCGTTGCTGCTCATTCTTAGTGCGATCACGAACTGCGTCGAGTATTCTGAAGAAAATCGAGCGCTTCTGTCCAAGATTGATCTGTCCAACGCAACGTTGGATGGCCTCGAGGCATTCAGAGCTTCGTCAGTGTGCAGTTTGCTGGCCGCATTCTTCGTGAGCAAGGTCAAGTCGTACGTTCACCTCATCGAGATGAGTGAAAGCCAGCGCGGACTTGAAGAGGAGGCGTGGGTGCCAGAAGATGTGATCCTCGGTGGATGTACGTCGCTGCTCTTGGGCTGTCTGATGAAGGACTCGTCATACAACCGCGCGATCATTCTTGGTGCATTACCCGACGGCTCGCCACGCTTGTTGCTTCGTGCTCTGAGTGCATTTGTCGCTCTGCACTCACAAATTGGCGCGTTAACACCAGAGGTCGGCAAGTCAGTGCTTGAGGTCGAGCAAGTGCTCAAGTCATTTTCCTTCGACGGTGACGAGACCATGTCCAGTTCACAAACAGCCCACGGTCCGTGCAACAGGCTCCTTGAAGGTGAAGCGAGCACCTCAAGCGTGGTGAGCAGAAGGTCCCCACTAGCCACCGACCATACGAACATGCCAAACACGATGGAAGCGACATTGACAATCAAGGTCACAATGACTCCACGAAGCAGAAAAATGCGAGAAGCAGACGTGGAGGAGATCGGAGAAGACGGTGAAAAGAGTACGCAGGACTCGCAGCCGTCGCAAGTGAGCCAGCAATCCGTGCGCAGCCCACCGCCTTCAGCCTTCAAGCTGCAGCCTTTCAGACGTATTTGCTCTGCCGTCGACGATTCTGATGATCCCGCAAGTGATGTTGATCCATCTCCTGTGAAGAAGAAGCGATTAACACCCAAGTCTCAGTCAAAAGCAGGGAAAAAGAAGATAGTGGTTAGTGCGACAGTCACCATGACACCTACCCAAAGAGTGACTGAAGAGAGTGCGAGCAAACCGAGCCCCGACGACCAAGGACCCAAGACACCCACGCATCGTCGGCTCAAGCGAACAAGGCAGTTGGTCAGCGACCTCGAAGCAGAGTTTATGAAGATTGGCACGCAATCGAGCAGCGAGATCAATGCTTCAGGTGCCGCGACCTCATCCGAAGACACGGGAGAGGGCATGGACTTCTCCCAGGACTTGTCGGCATCAGTCTTCCAAAATGTGAAGGTAAGACGCGCGAAACCAACCCCGAAAAAGGCGCCTAGACGGCTCACCAGTACGACGCCGGCGAGTTCCCCGGCCACCACCGTTAGAACACGATTGGAGACACTTCCCACCACACAGAAAAGAAAGACCAAGCCAACAACGCCAAAGGCAGCCAAGAAAACTCCAGCAAAGCCGACTGCCAGTAACTCATCCGTGTTCGATTTCCCGGGGTAAACTGTGTCTGAGCCTATTGTTCCAGCCGCTGAATCGATTGGACTGTGCGGCTTCGATACACCGTCTTCCACAACTTGAAGACGCTCCATTCATCAGGTGACTCGTCCGCCTTCTCTCCGCTCCCGACGCTCGTCAAGTTCGTCAAATGCTCCGTCACGCGTGAGAATCCAGACCGTGGAATCGTGTGATTGAGCAGTTGCTGTGCGATGTTGAGATCTCCGCAGGCTTCGCTCAAGGCCAAGAACTCTTGCTGCTTCATCGCCTGGTTGTTGCGCTGTCGTGGCTCGCCGCCGTTCTCATGTTGAGCGACCCCCAGGACTCCGAATGCAGACGTCTCTCGCGTGCGACTGATCCCGGGCACCAAAATCTGCAATCGCAACTCCTTGCACCGAGCCTCCGCTTGTTGCTTGTCACGCTTTTGCTTTGCCTTCGCTGTCCGCACAGCCTTGGCAGCTTCCTCCGCCGGCGTTCCTCCGCGAGTCACACTGCTGCGACGCGATTTGGCTGACCGCTGTCGGGATTTCGGGCGAGCGGCAACAATCAACTGAGACAAAACGAGGGTGATCGCGTTCGTCGCGACAGCGGAGGCGTGCGCCTTGACAAGTTGCAGCTCCATTTCGATCTGCTTCTTCGTCTTGGGTTTCGGCGGGATGTTGTGGACGCCATAGAACTGCGACGGGCTCTTGCAAATGGCCTTGGGGTCCCGCACACACCAGGTCGACTTTGCACGAGCTGCAGCTTTGAACTCTTCGACGCGGGATTCGAATACGACCAGATCCATGTGCTTTGTGTAGATATCTTGTAACTTTGCGCGCACCATCGCGAACGAGATTGTGCGTTCGCGCAGTCGGAACTTGACGTAGCTGCCCACGCTCTCCATCTCTTTTTCGTTGGAACAGCACGCCAGCATCGTGTACAGCGAGCGCAGGAACGGCCGCTTGTCGAGGAAGTTCTCCGTCGTCTTGATCCCGATCAGCACGTCGGCTTTCGAGACCAGTCGGTGCTCGTCCATCTCCGCCATCACTAGCGGCTGCTCGTCTTCCGTCGCCTGGTTGTCATTTGGCTCGCGAGGCACAGCGAGCCGCGCGAGTTTCGCGTGAGACTCGGCATCGTATCGCTTGTGGATGTTCCAGAATACTCCGCGGATCAGCGTGACGTCCCATTCCAAGGCCTGCGGCAGCGTCCGCCAGTCGACTTGCGTGTGGATCACCATGATGAGACCAAGAATGACGCGAAAGACCAATTCGATCTTGAAAGGGCACGGTTCACAAGTACTGAAGACGACCCAAATACAAGGACGCGTATCCATGGAGAGATTCGCGACAGAGGAAGCAGTGACAACATGGATGTGAAGGCGCTGGAGGTGTTGCTGCTGGACACGACGGAGAAAGAAGGAGAGGACAACCGCCTCTTGCATGTGTGTGAGCACGGCGTCTCACAGGCGTCGCGCTGGAGCGAGCTGCGTGGCGTGTTCGCGGCGGCCATGGGCACGATGACCAGCGTCGTGGGCGAGCCGCTGGCGACGGCGCACTTTGTGTCGGGCGATCGAAATGCCAACCCGACGGTCGTGGGGTTCGTGGACATGAACGAAGTACTGTTTGTGGTGGTGTTTGTCGAGTGCGCGCTGCCCACCCGCATCGTCGACGTGAGTTTCTTCTTGACTGAAGAGGTCATTGTGATTTGATGGTCTCACTTTTTCTACTGCCTCGTAGTACTACACGCGGTCGAGTTGTGAGCTGCTCGTGAGTCTGCTCGGGTACCCACACCAACGACTGAGCGAGTGGCGCGCGAGGCAGCCGCAGTCACTAAGTGAGACGCTGGAACAGCGCGTCTCGGGGATTTGCCAACAGATTCTTCAAGGCATCCGACGAGGTGAGAAGGCCTGAGGTGGGGACAAGCCATGAGTGGTTCACCTAACACGGTTATTATTCCAAATGACTAGACTTGCGCTTGGAGACGCACTTGCAGTTCGCATTCGACGGCTGCGTGCCGACTGTGACGTATCCCCTCGAGACCATGGTACGTCTTCGCCAGCAAGGATCTACGCCTCAGCATTCCGACTGACGCCAGGTTTCTCTTGCGTAGGCTCGGCTATCAGCGTTTCAAGTCATCGAATCTCGAGCCGAGTCGGTGAGTCGCGTCTCTCTTCTGGCTGTGGTTCCCCATCACTGACGTGTGCGTTGACACAGCACGAGGTCGCCGGCTTCGCGCTCTTCTATCGTCGGATGCTGGTTGTCGCCAAGACCCGACCAGATATCGTCAAACTCGTGAGCCAGTGGCTACTCTTCGATGACTTTGACAGCGAGGCAGAAGGAGGAGACAGTGCGTCGCTCGTCGTGTTCCGCTGGTTCGACGCGCACTACGCTTTGTATGGTGTCTTCCCCGCGCTCCACACACTCGTGCGGATTCGCCATGGCGATGTTAGTGCCTTTCCTCGTGTCTGGATTCCTCATTCTTTTGACTAACTCCATTGCCTGTCTTCCAGCTGCAATGCTTCTATCTGCTACGACACTCGAGCGCCGTCGCCGCAACTCCGCTGACACAGAATCCCAACGCGCTCATTTCGACTGAAGACTTGACGGAGCTTCTCCACTTCGCTGACACTCGCCTGCAGCGCCACTACGACACGAGCCTCGCAACACGGCGCTTGGACCTGGTGCCGAGCAAGCCGATCTGGTTCTGCGTCGTGGTAGACAAGCTTCGACACGTGCTCCATGGCTTCCGACCTCACGAGCTCTTCGAGTCGTCCAAAGATGAAGCGGAAAGCCATTGGGCTGCTCTCTTAGAGCTTCTCGTCGAGCGACCAGCGACCGTTTTCCAATGCACTCGCAGCTTCCCTCCAGCAAAGGCCGCCACCGATCAACCGCCACGGCCCAAGCCATGGGCTCCACGCGTAAAACTGGATTTTGACGATGACTACACGCTTCTATTGAGGCCGACTCGCCCCGAAGACGACGCTGGCTCCGATCTCTCGTCCCAGGACGCGCAGATTTTCCCTCCCGTGTACCACCAACTCGAACGCGAAGCTCACGCGGCAGAGCGCATGTACCCTGGCGGTGAGCTCCACCAAGAGTACGAGCGGTTGCGCCTTGACGATGGCCGTGTGGCGTGCGTGATCGCCAACTACTACGACGTGTTCGATCTCTTCGTCGTGTGCGATGATGGAGTTTCCATGGCGGTGTTCGAGCAGGAGATGGACACGCTGCTGCGCGTCCAGTGATTCCATTAGCTGAGCGCGTGGGCGTCCAGACTCACGAACGCTGGCCACTCGAGACAGTTGGTGAAGAACACGATTGTGTGGAACAGCATGAGCGCCAGCGCAAGCAACGCCCAGTGTGTGAAGCCGAACGGGAACGCAACGAAGTACGCGTGGAACAGCGTGAACCAGGAGAAGAACAGCGGCGGGTAGAACAGCCGCGACAGCTTCGTACGGGCACTGCAGCGAGTCACAGATCAGTAAGAGACCGTCATTGGATACCCTTGAGCTTTGAGATTGTGACGTACCAGATCACTGAGAAGCCTTCTCCTAGCCCGACGATCGCGAGCATGCCGAACGCCACGACGGGGTCCTTGTACAGCTCCAGTAGGAAGAACGTCATGCCCAGCACGACGGGGATTAGCATCAGTGACTGCGCGCAGTGGGCGCCCAGTGCACGCGTGTAGTGGGCTCGGTCCTGTATCGCCACGCGTCGTTCCACCAGATCTACTCGTCCAACAACAACCGCAATAGCATGATTATAAGGCGGTATGTAGGCTTGTACGAACTCGGACTCACCTGTGAACGCGAGCATGCGCGTGTTGGTCTCATTTATCACAAACGCCACGAGCGCCGCGCACACGAAGAACAACGACACGCACATATACAGCGTGTGCGCCTTGGCCACGAACCGCTCGCCCCACTATTAGTACCAGTCAGTCAGTCACAACTTATACAATATTGCCAACCAGGGATCGTTCCTCACCGTTGCGTTGGCCGCTAGTGGCGAGAAGGTCCCGTAGCCGAGCTCGTGGACGCGGCCGCTGGCTTCGTTGAGCAGCACGCCGCTGGGACTTCGCCAATTGGCGATGTGGTTGAGTAGGATGGTGTCGTAGCCCAGCAGTTCGTCCAGCAGCAAGTCCCAGAGCGGCGAGCCGTGGCCTATCCACTGCAGGTCGAAGCACGGGCTCGCGCGAGGGATCGGCACGAGAAAGAGCTCATTTTTCTGGCTCTGGTTCAGCGGCTGCCGCAGCATCGACGGCTCGTTCATGAGCGACAGGAAGCCACGCTGCGATGCGAATACGTACGACGCCAGCGGCTCCATCGTAGTAGATAATTGTGTGGTTTGCATGGGGCAGGACGGCTCGTCGGCGGCGCAGGAGCTCACGGTTGAAGGGATCACTTGGAAGCGCAGGAGATGCCAGTCGCCAGGCGCACGCGCCGTGACCTGCGGAGGCAGAAACGGCTCGAGACAGGACGACTCCGTGGCGGCGCTTGCGCTCACGAAGCTGATGTGCAGTAGCGCAAGCAGCGCGACGACGTGGAGCACGACGATGAACAGCGTGGTCTCGAAAAGATGGCGCGTCTACGGTGGGAATTACGTGATGATTGTGTGAGCTACAGAGCACGGATCGACAGGCAAGAGGCTGGTTTGGATAGGTATGGATCACCTTAATGGACGTGTATTGGTCGATGCGCTGCATGATGCTCGCATAGAGCCTGAACTGCGCGCGCGCGAGGCGTTCCTCTTGGCGCATTTCGCCACCGGGCGTCATTCACGCGTCCTATTGTTGTTTTTCGTGCAGTCATCACCAGAAGGTACTTCTACGACCCATCATCCCTCTCTAAACCGATATAGGGTTCTGTTAAATCCGCTTCCAAAGCCATCGCGTCATCAAGCCAAGTGGTTTCTTCTAAAACCGTGTGACACAATCATTGGGTTTACTCTATGAACTCTGCTAAGTACGCTTGTCGCGCCACATGCCTTCCATGTTCCTTCTGTTCACTTCAAAGCAGTCATCCCGTCAAAGTTCAAGTCCCAAAAAACTCGAAAATGGAGATGGCAATGCGCGCGAACGAGGCGCTTTTCCACGATCCACACGCTCCTGCGCGTCGCAACAACCGAGTCGATGGAACCGCGATGCCTCCTAACCCACCTCCGCAAGTAGAACGGCTCGTGTCGCTCTTCAGTGGCCGGAGATACGTGTTCTTCTCCATCGCCGCCACCGCCGTCGCCGTCGCGTCAACGTACCACAGCGTCCTCACGACGCAGAAGGAACTAGAAGCAGCGACTACAGACGAGCAGACTGGCGACGCGATAGACAGCGGCGTGGTGCCGTTGTTTGTCCAGCAACTGCGCGACTCGCGGCTCAGTTCACTCGTAAGTTTCCCCTTGAATTCTGAAGTTGCCTCTGATACTTAATTAGCGTTTTACATGCGTCTGCAGATCGTGAGCCACTTTTACTTCGTGGTGCTGTACCACATTTTTCTGGGCGTCACGCGGATGTGCTTTGGCGTGATTCGCCGTCCGGAAATCGAGGTAAATTTGCCGTTTTTCATGAGCTTGAAATCCCGATTTGCTGGTCTCATTTATCTCAAAACGTGTTTATAGCAAACCAAGGAAACGATCCTCAACTTCATGCTCATGCGCAGCCTGTTGCTGGCTAGCACCATTGGCACGGCGCAGGACAAGCCGTCGCTGGGGCTGCTCGTGATGTGGCTCTCCGCCGTCGCCTTTCTTCGCGGCATTCTGTCTATTTGCAACGCACGCTTCGACTACGTACGTATTTGAACTTCCTCTTTCCGAGCCAGCCCAGCTTCTAACAGTCTCGGTATGCTTTCTGTAGTTGCTGACGCGTCCGATGACGCGTGCCGTCGAGTTCCATCGCCTGGCGCTCATGCTGGTGGCCATCATGGCCACGGACGTGGGCGTGGCGGCCATTTCGACACTCGCCGGTGTGTTCTCGACCACTGTGGTGCATCTCACGTGGTTCGAGGCCTCGTTGTTCCTCATCAAGGCCTCGCAACTCGGCGCGAAGGTCGTGTTCCACGTGTTTGACCTCGGAAACGTCGCGGAAAACGGCCTGGAGAAGGGCGAACTGTACTTGCTGCTGCTGCAGACGATGCTCAGCGGTGCTCACCTCGTGCAACTCGTGGTTTACTACCTGTACATCATCAGCGTGGACCACTTCCGCGTGAGCTTTTTGGATTTCATCCTCATTCTGAACGTCAAGACGGCCACTGTGGAGCTACTGGAGAAGATCAAGCAAGTGCAGACGTACCAGCAAGTCGTACTCGAGTTGGACCAGTTGTTCCCAGACGCCACTACACAAGAGCTCGACGCCGTGCGAGACGATGTGTGCGTGATCTGCCTCAAGCCCATGGACACCCACGCCAAGAAGCTCCAGTGCGGCCATCTCTTCCACCGCTTCTGTCTGCGCCAGTGTCTCCAGAAGGCCGCTGTGGGCGACGCATTTGCGACGATCGACCCGAACGGACGCCGTCAAGGCGTCCCCAACCCGACTCAAGGACGTAGTGGTGCGCCTGCTAGCACTCGACCAGGCTTTGCATCGTTCCGCTGTCCGCTATGTCGCAAGACCGTCTCGCCCGAGAAGATCCCGGAGCCTGTCAGTCCAGTGGTGCAGGACGAAGCGGTCCAACCCGACGGGGAACAGCGTGTACCGACTGAAGGAGCAAGCGAAGATGCCGTGCAGCCCGTGCCAGCGGCTGATCAGCTCCCGCAGACACCTCCTCGTGACAACGTGCTCCGCATCAGCAGTACGTCTCCATCTTGCTTCCTGGCCTGTGTGTGAAAGCGTCGGTTCTGACGTGACAATTTTTTTTGCATTGATTTCAGCCGAGTTCTTGTCGCGGTGGATCCCGTTTGTGCCTCATCTGTCGTTTGAGATCGTTCGTCCGCCTGCGGCTGCTCCGTTCGTGATCAATGACGAGATGGTGCATCGTGTGCTCGACGTCTTCCCTCAGTTCTCACCGGAGACGATCCGTCGTGATCTCACTCGCACACGGTCACCAGAACGGACGATCGAGCGTATCCTCAGTGGGCGGCTTCAGGAAGACCACGATGCAATGGACGGCGACGGATTCCGCGATGGCGCACCGCCAGATCTGCTGGATGATGACCTCCGCTGGGATCTGTCGCTGCTGTGGGACGCCTTGTGGGGTAACCCACGGGACCTTGCAGCCCCTCCGCATATGCCGCACCAACGACAGCGAGCAGTGCAACCTCCAGCCCCACCACACGACGCCACCGATATGCAACGTTGATCTATTCGCCATGATATCACGTAAGATTGGCGCGGACCGCAGCATCACGGCCAACGCACGGGTGTGCTTCGACGCACCATAATCAGTGTACGACCCACCGTGGATTTCAAGGCCGCAAGCTCAACGAATGAGCAAGATTGGATCACGTACCAGTAGAAGCACCACACAAGAACGATGATTCGCCTTCGGCGTGGAAGGCAGTCGACTCAATTTCAGCCTGAAGCCGACGCTAACCCAGTTCGAGACCCAAGACGACGGAAGAGCCACGACGCCATCGTGGACCAGTAAGTGCTGAATGGATCGCCAGAATTCTTGACTACATCGTGTCAACGTGAAGGGCGTGAGACTCGCTCGAACGAGTGCCAGGCTGCTGTATTTGATACAGGCGCTGAAGGATACCGGATGTGGCGCCAACGGTATGGACCGCAGCAGACTTTTGATTGCTTAGCCCTTCGGTGAATAGCTGATATCGTATGGCGATGCAGATCGTGTTCTAGAACCCAGACGCTCAGGAGTATTATTGTACATCGCCTTCTCGTTGGAGTTCAATGCGGTGTACGAAACTGTAACTTTACACAGATGAGATCAAGCCATCAGCCGCTGATTTCAGCGATCTAATCTGGATCGCCACCACGAGGTTGGGAACCCAGGTCCCCATGTCCAGATGCCGAGGAAAGCGATCAAGGAGCCATCACTATGGACGAGCTACTCAAGGAAGAAACCACCGAGCTGGACGAAAATGAAGACCGACACGCTAGTGTGGCTGAGCGGATGCAGGCCCACCAACCAGCTCGCGACAGTCACTCATTTGCAGATCCACCAGCGATCCAACAAGCACCTCACTGAAGAAATCAAGATGAAGTTCCTCGCCGCCGCCTCCACTGCGCTGCTCGCACTCTGCGCCGCGTCGCTCGATACTGTGACTGCTCACTCGTGGCTCGTCAAGCCCGTGGGTCGTGACGACGGCCCTCGAGCGGATGTCGACAACGTTGTCGGTTGTCCAAGCAACAACAAGGGCCAAGTGACGTCGTTCAAGGCTGGTGAGAAGATCGACGTGGCGTACTGGCGCAACAACCACTTGGGCGGCTTTATTCGCTGGTCGATCGTGCCTTCGGGCCAGGAGACGAAGGCCAACTTTGACAAGAACGCGTTCTTCTACACGTGTCGTGAGTCGGGTCCGACGTGCCTTCCGAAGGGCCAGAACCAACGCTTCTCAGGCGATAACTCGGATGCGAACACCATCAGTTGTGGCGACAAGATCACGCTGCCGGATTGGTTGCCAGCGGGCGACTACACCATGCAGTGGATGTGGTTTGGCGTCGGCTCAAGTTATGGAAACCTCGGCTGGGCGGAACCACAGTTCAAGTCGTGTGCGGATATCAAACTCACGACGTCAGGCGCCAAGACGATGGCCCCGTCGTGTCCGACGTTTGTCGGAGGCGACCGTGTGACCAAAGTGGAGAACAAGGGCAACGACCAGTGCTTCTACTATCACAGTACGGCCATCACGTCGGCGCAGTACAAGGGCGACAACAGCAAGGCTCAGGCCGACTACAAGTTCGGCATCCCGGCGGACGTGGAGAAGTGTGGTAGCAGTGCTGCCGCAGGAGACAGCGACAGCGACAACGACGATGACGCCTCAACGGCTCCAGCTCCAGCACCGGCTCCGAAGACCAAGAGCCCAACGACACCGGCGGCTACGACAAAAAAACCGAGTGTGAGTCCTGGTCCAGCTCCAAAGCCCGTGAAGCCGTCGCCGTCGAAGAAGTGCACTCGTCGTGTCCGCAACTAGGACGCTGTGACGTGATGGCCTCAGTTTTGCAGCACCCAGCCTTTTGTCCACGGACTTACAGTTCGCAACCTCCACGAACATGTTTTTGTTTGAAAACTCTTTGTTGTCGTGCTTGCGGTTTGTCTGGTCTGTAGATTCAGTATCTCCGAAGTGTGAAAGTCTCCCTGATCCTGGGATCCCAGCCAGTCGGAGCCAGCCAAGCGAAGGCCGACGAACCAAATCGGCGTGGCTACAGTGGATGATTACCGACGATCCAGGCGAGTGGGGAATCCAGCTCGAGCAAGTGCCGACTATTACCAGTGAGCTGGTTGCCTCTCAGTCAACACGGAGAAGGCGGGTGCCACGGCTTGGAGTACTACAAGGTTGGGGATCCCAGGTCCGAATCTCCAGCTGGTGAACTACATACAGTACTGTCGTCCTGTAGAACTGACACTGCTTGACGGACATTAGAGTTAGACTGTACGGTGTGCGCTGGACAGACCCAACCGCAGCAACAAGACAGTATTGGTGTGAGACCCTTGTCTTCGTGCTTGCAAGCTTTGGCAAAACAGCTGAGTTGTTGCCGTCTTCCTCGGACAGTTTGCGTCCATTTTGGGTCGTAATCATCCAATTATGAGGCCAAGTCGCATGTCTAGGAGGCATTAGATCGATCCGGCTCGACGCCTTCATGTTGGATGAGGCCTCCACACGCAGCCTCTCCGCCTGGAGGGCTCCCAGTGGAAGCGAGGCGCCTAGACCTCACCGAGCAAGACGAGCGACCGCCGGAGTTTAGTCATTCGCCGATCTGCCTGGCAACCAACAAGCCTCTTTACTCCCCCCAGTCTACCATCCACCGAAAAACGTCCACCAATGAAGTTCCTCACCGCCGCCTCCACTGCGTTGCTCGCACTGTGTGCTGTGTCGCTTGATACAGTGACTGCCCACTCGTGGCTCGTGAAGCCTGTGAGTCGTGAGAGGGGTCCGCGCACGGACGTGGACAACAGCATGGGTTGTCCGAGTAACCAGAAGGGCCAAGTGACGTCGTTCAAGGCCGGCGAGAAGATCGACGTGGCGTACTGGCGCAACAACCACTTGGGCGGCTTCATCCGCTGGTCGATCGTGCCTGCGGGTCAGGAGTCGAAGGCCAATTTTGACAAGAACGCGTTCTTCTACACGTGTCGTGAGTCCGGCGCGTCGTGTCTTCCGAAAGGCCAGAACCAACGTCTCTCAGGCGATAACTCGGATGCGAACACCATCAGTTGTGGCGACAAGATCACGCTGCCGGACTGGCTGCCTGCTGGTGACTACACGATCCAGTGGATGTGGTTCGGAGTGGGTTCGAGCTCGGGTAACTTGGGCTGGTCCGAGCCGCAGTTCAAGTCGTGTGCGGATATCAAGCTCACGACGTCTGGCACGAAGACCAAGGCTCCTTCCTGCCCAACCTTCGTGGGTGGTGACCGCGTGACGAAGCTCGAGAATAAGGGCAACAGCCAGTGTATGTACTTCCACAGCACGGCAATTGCCTCCTCGCAGTACAAAGGCGACAACAGCAAGGCCCAGGCCGACTACAAGTTCGGCATCCCAGCAGACGTCGAGAAGTGCGGTGGTGCTGCCGCCGGAGACAGCGACAGCGGCGCCAAGGCTCCAGCTCCTGCACCAGCGCCAGCTCCAGGAAAGGGCACGAGCCCTACGGCGCCAATGGCTCCGACGAAGAAGCCAGGCATGAAGCCTGCACCAGCTCCTGCTCCTGCGCCAGCTCCAGCTCCAGCTGTGAAGCCTGCGAACCCGTCGCCGTCGAAGAAGTGCACCCGTCGTGTCCGCAACTAATTCGTGGTCGTCCTGTTTTGACCGAAGAAGCCGTCGTGACTCAGCCCCTGATACCACAGGTTACCCCCGTGTTGTATCCGAGACGTTGTCTTCCAGGCTAGGAGATCACTGTTGCAGTCAATAAATGTCCCCTTTCAATTTTTGACGTATCATTCGCTGCAGCCGCATGGTCTCCGATCAAATGAGTCCATGTGGGTCTTCCTACAGTACCACATGGACTCGACACTGCAAGGGGACAACGCTGCTGTTGCGCGGAAGCAGGTGCTCGTCGTCTGGCCGCCTCTGCGACTGCAAGCGTCGTGTTGTCGTGCTAATCGTCACCAATCGTCTGCTTTTGACGAGTGACCCCTTTCAACAACCACACTGATTATATTGGCTTCCACGAAGGTCTCTGTTATTCAATGAGGCAACAATGTACGAGAACGTTAATCCTCTTCATGCTGCTCACAATTCGATTCTCCGTCTTCCGATCAACAGCATCCAACCAATGCGCCTCGTCAACTGGCTCGTGAACACGGGGCTTCTCGTCGCCGCTGCCTCGCTGTCATGCCTACCGACCCAAGTTGAAGCGCATGGATACCTCACACTGCCCGTCGGTCGTGTCCAGGGGATCTGGGGCGACACCAAGGGCAACCAGAACTGCCGCGTCCACACGAAAGGCAACGTGACCGAGTTCCAGGCCGGCGAGGTCATCCAAGTGCGCCACACACGCAACAACCACATCGGCGGCTTCATCCGGTACTCGATCTCGCCGTTCGGCAACGAGACCACCGCCGACTTTGACGGCAACGCGTTCTACTACACGTGTCGTGAGGCTGGAACTGAGTGTCGCCCCAAGAATAACAACACGGATCGCTACGCTGGGGACGCTGCGGCTGCCTACGTCGTGCAGTGTGGCGACACAATCAAGCTTCCGGACTGGCTGCCTGCGGGCGACTACGTCTTGCAGTGGACGTGGTTCGGCGTGGGCATGAGCTACGGCAAGAAGGGCATGTCGGAGCCGCAGTTCCGGTCGTGCGCGGACATCCGCTTGACTACCAAGGGCACGAAAGCCAAGCCAGCGTGTCCGACGTTTGTCGGTGGAGACCGTGTGAGCAAGCTGGAGGGCAAGGGCGACGACGTGTGTCTGTACTTCCACGCCAACGACATCACGAGTTCGATCTTCGAGACCGAGGACTACGCCAAGGAGTACAAGTTCGGCATCCCCGCGCCAGTGAAAACTTGCCGAGCCAAGAGCGGGAGCAGCACGGAGGCAGATGAAGAAGAGGACGAGGACGAGGACGTCGCCGGCGATGCCGAGGCAAACACCAAGCCCACGGCTCCCACCACTGCTCCTACTACGGCGCCTTCTACTGCTCCTACCACTGCACCTACTACTGCGCCAATTGCCACGCTGTCGCCGACGCCACTCCCAGAGACACCTGAACCGAGCAAGACGAAGAGGAACTGTGGCGCCCTTTTGTAGTTTTGCCAGTGTTGAACTAAGCCAGGTCACTACCCTACAATTTTCTGTAAATCAACGTTGATATGAGTCCTGATGCGTGTACGTTGTGTATCGTCCTGTGAGGCCAGAGCGAGCACACTCCGAGAAGCCATGCGGTTGATCCTCGCACAACGCGAGGATTACGACCCACGCGTCAGGACAGCGACGCATGCCGCGAAGACGTCCTCGCTATGGCGTCTATAGTAGCGTGGCTGTAGGCCAGCAGATCTACCGCCTGCCGTTAGCGGCTCTAGCTTCTTCCGGCTTGACGCCGCAATCCTCAACGACTGCGCGTCGACACGCAACCCGCGAACATGACGCCTGGTGTCGGATGCAGACAACGTGGGCATTCCGGCACCCGGATGCCCGCCAGACGGCCACCTCCATCACGGCAGCGAGTGCCACATGACCAGCTGGAAGGGTGGCAGCGCATGTTTTTGACTTGCTTTCAGTATGGTTCAAAATGTAGCCATGTGGACTGACTCTCACCTGAGTCCGGATGGTCCGACGCAACAGTTCGGACACTGTAAAGGAACGACGCGTCATGCCACGCTGGTATAAAGTCTGCACGGTACTGTACTGCAGCTCAACGCGAAAGAGGTCAAGCACGGCAACGCGTGGTCCCTGGTTCCCCGATGCTTGAAGGAACCCAGGCCCCAGCAGCTCCATCTGGAAAGGCGGATCGCATGGACTCCTGCTGGTGTCGTCCACTGCAGTCCACTGGGACGCCATGCTGTATGAACCCTCTCTCAGGACAGGCCACAGCACTGTAGAGCGGTTGCCTTTCTGTGGGGCCGGGAGTTGCCAGTTGCCAACGAATATAACTTCTCATTTGCAGATCTTCCACGTTCTCAGCAAGCCTCCCTCCCGCCTTTCTCAATCTAATCCAACACCAACATGAAGTTCCTCACCGCCGCCGCCACTGCGCTGCTCGCACTGTGCGCTGTTTCGCTCGAGAGCGTCAACGCCCACTCGTGGCTCGTCAAGCCCGTGGGTCGAGACAAGGGTCCGCGTACGGACGTGGACAACAGCATGGGCTGTCCAAGCAGCGCCAAGGGCCAAGTGACGTCGTTCAAGGCCGGCGAGAAGATCGACGTGGCGTACTGGCGCAACAACCACTTGGGCGGCTTTATTCGCTGGTCGATTGTGCCTTCAGGCCAAGAGACGAAAGCCAACTTTGACAAGAACGCGTTCTTCTACACGTGTCGTGAGTCGGGTCCTACATGCTTGCCGAAGGGAACGAACCAGCGCTACTCGGGCGACAGCTCCGGTGATAACACGATTAGCTGTGGCGACAAGATCACGCTGCCGGACTGGCTGCCTGCTGGTGACTACACGATCCAGTGGATGTGGTTTGGAGTGGGTTCGTCCTACGGCAACATGGGCTGGGCCGAGCCACAGTTCAAGTCCTGTGCTGATATCAAGCTGACCACCTCGGGTGCCAAGACCAAGGCGCCTTCCTGCCCAACTTTTGTCGGTGGAGACCGCGTGACGAAGCTCGAGAACAAGGGAAATGACCAGTGCTTCTACTTCCACAGCACGGCGATTGCCTCCTCGCAGTACAAGGGCGACAACAGCAAGGCCCAGGCCGACTACAAGTTCGGTATCCCAGCAGACGTCGAGAAGTGTGGCGGAGCTGCGGCTGGAGACAGCGACAATGGTGATGACGCTGCTGATGCCACAACGCCTCCAGCTCCAGCACCAACTCCAAAGACCAAGAGCCCCACACCACCAGCAGCTACGACCAAGAAGCCGAGTGTGAACCCTGCTCCAGCTCCAACGACCAAGAAGCCAGCCAGCGGTGGCTCAGCTCCTGCGCCGACCACGAAGCCAAGCAGCGGAGGCACGAGCCCAAAGCCGACGAACAAGTGCAACGTCAAGCGCCGTCGCCGTGACTAGAGAGCCAGGCAGCCACAGCAGTGGGTTTTGAGTATTTGGCATTGTCGTCTCTTCTTGCATTGCTTTGCCTAGATGTCGTCTCTTAGTAGTAGAAGTATGGGGAGCTAAACCATCCACAAGATCAAAAAACGTTCCAATCGTGATTTTATGCCTCCAGCTTCCGCCGAACCGTCTTCACTGGCCTCATGACTTGCGATCCGACATCCCAGGCGGCGAAGACAATCGGTGGGCAGTACGCCTCAAGGTTCACAGCACTGGCAACGGCCAGTTCGCCATCACGGCACTCTTATCTGATGAGCGTGGCCATGCTGTGCCGCATTCGCGAGGAGCACGCCAAGTCGGTTCTCATCATCATAACGACTGTGACGCCCCTTCCGACCACCAAGCAATCAAGTGCAACCCTCGCTGCATCACCTGACAAGTAGAAGCTCTAGTTGGCCAGCAAGTGCGGCGTCAAGAGTAGTGTGTGATGGATCGGCGCTTGATTAATGTTGACCTTCATCTTCGAGTGAAGGACGCAAATATGAATCTTGGGCCCGTTTCAGCGGCGCCAGTTTCGATCCATTTTCGTCTCACCACCACACAACAGACTCTCCTCGACCCACAGTCTCATTAGTGTCAGTACTGTGAACCCTCTTCTACTACAAGCAGCCATTTCGGGAGCTGTTCCGATGGCCCAAAGCGCGGTCATCCACGAAGAGTTCGTGTACTCGGGCCACAACGCCGTGATCCACGCCGTGTGCTACAACCGTGTGCAGGACTGCTTCGTCACGTGCGACGACGCGACGCTGCGGCTATGGCAGCCCACCAAGACCGGCAGCGACCTCAGACAAGTCAATCTGCCGCCTCGCACGTCCAACTTCATCCAGGCCATCGAGTTCGTGGAGCTACGGCAGACGTACGTAGCATCGGCGCTGGACGGCACGCTCAAGATCTATGACCTGGAGCTGAACGAGATCGCGTCGGTGTTTGCCGGCCGCAGCGCGATTGTGAGCCTGGCCTTCGATAGCGTCCACAACAAGCTCTTTTCCGGCGGCGTTGATGGCTGTGCGGCCTGGCAAGTGCGTGGGAAGCCGCTAATCGGACCTGAGAGCATACTGAACCCCCTCTACGACCTCGCGTCGATCCCAGGGTTCTTCCACTATGCTACGGGCCTGAGCAAGCTCCAGCAGCAGTCACAGTCTCAGCTTCCTCCTGTGGCGGGTGCGCTGTCCTCTGTCAAACGTGACTCGTCCGTGACGAATGCACAGCGAGTGTCCATTCTATCAGTGCCCAAGCCGTCGCCTCCTTCGCCGTCATTGTCCAGTAAGAAGCGAGGGCTCGAGTGGGTCCAGTCCGTGCAGCTCACCAGCGAACAGACTCGACTGTATGCCCACGCTAAGCACCGCGTGGACGTCTACAGCACGACCGACGGCCACCACATCGACACGTTCACAGAGCTTGTCCCACAGGAAAGCGGCGCGATCACAGCCTTCGTACTCCACGAAAAGACCCAGTACTTGGTCTGCGGCTGCATCAACGGCTACATCTACGTGCTGTCCGTGCATCCAACGTCCACAGTCCACGTCTTCAAGGACCACACAATGGCAGTGACGGGGCTGGCCGTGCATCTCTCGTCGCACCTCATCATCTCCAGTTCATTAGACGGCACTGTGAGACTGTGGGACCTCGAGGCTCGCCGCCAGGCCCACCGACTCGACATTCGACAGCCAGTGTACGCTATGGGCATCCTCACGCCACGAGCCAATCCCTGTCGGTTCTACTGTCGTGTCCGCAGTGCTGTGCAGCTCTTCACGATCCGCTCGGCCGCGAAAGAGCACCTATCGTCTCTCTCTCCTATCAGTATTCTCCAGCGTGTGACTTTCCCCACGGCAGCGACTGTGAAGCACCACGACGGGATGATCCCTGGTGAGAAGCTCAGTTCCACGCGGCAGATCGTACTGTCGCCTACGAAAGAGAACGATGACAGTGGAGACGAAGATGAGACCTCCAGGCCGCTGGGCGTGAATGAGAAGAAGCAGTGGATCGTCGCCGCTGGCACCGACCGCACGATCCGCTTGTTCACCGGCCGAGCGGCGAATGAAGCGCCCAGCTTCACGTGGATCCCAGAGGAACACGCGCTGGACGTGAGCGGCTTCTCACTGCACCCCGTGGGCAACAAACTGTACATTGTACTCGACAGCCAGAGCATCGTGGTCGTAGATATCGTGAAAAAGCCCAAAGACGCCGACGCTGAGGACGAGACGGAACGTCCTCGACGGCATCGGATGATTGATATGAACGCCGCGCCGTTATCACTGCTCGTACCGAGTACAAGCCAGTCGTCTGCCGCTATGCAGCCTCATACTTCCACGAAGAAGTCGACACTCGCCCTTGGCTCGCTTACTGGAGACAAGAGCATTTCTAGGACGTCCAGTACAAACGGAGGCCTCGGGCCTGGAGGCACTAATACGGCCGCGAACCCGGCATTACGAGGTGCTGTAAGGAGTATCTGCTGCTGTTACTACCCGCCGATCTTCCGGTCTGGTGTTGCTGTGGCTGGCGACGCGACGGCTCAGCTCAAGTGGTTCAGCCGCACATTCGTGAACCGCCGACAGCAGTCCAAGCGTGATCTGAAGAAGCTGGACGACCTCACGTCCACTCCGTCAGCCTCTGGCCCGTCCGGTGGCTCAGTATCTCCATCCAAGCCATCGTCGTGGATCCAGTCGGACAGGGAGTGGATCGTGTGCGGCAGTGAGCACGGCCACTTGGTCTTCTGGCACTCGGGACTCACGAATTCCTTCCAGGAAGCCATCTCGTTGGATGCACACGACGCCAGTATCATCGCTTTAAGTGCCAGTGCATCGTCGCCACTACTCGTGAGTCTGGACGCTAGTAAACGCGTCCACATTTGGGCGTTCCAGCCTGTATTTACACTTCGGCAAATGGTGGAACTCAACGAAAGCCCGACTTGCTTTTTGCTCTCGCCTGAGACAGAGATCGTGCTCACAGGCTACGAAGACGGCTCGGTCGTGCTGATGCACGTGGGCGAGTCGCTGGAGCAGATCGAAACGTACGCGTCGACGGAGGAAAACCACGACGCGATGGTCAGCGCCGCTGACTTTCTCGACGCTAAGCTGATCGTGCTGACTGCGAGTGTGGACGCCGTGATCAAGATCTGGGACCATCAAAAGAATCTACTGCGGCAGATTCAGATCGCGATGGCGCTGACTTGCGCGTGCTTTATGAACGATGACGGCGACGTCATGGCAGGCGTGCCTACGGGCATCTTCATGCTGTCTAAAGACGATCTGATGCCCGACAAGTTGCCTGTGATCCACACTAACGATGACACGCCTGGACCAGTTGATCCAGCAGACAGCTCGCCGAATAGCAGACACAAGAAGCTTCCGTTCTGGCTCAGTGGTGAAGGCCAGCCATCGAGTACGAACAGCTCCGAGGCCGGCGTTGGTGCTGGAACGTCCTCTACAACAGAGGACGCATCAGTGAAATCGACGAGCGCATCATCAGCCGTCAAGGGCAAGTCTCTCTTCCGTAAAAAGGCAAATGTGAGCTTCCAGGATGAGCCAGTCGCAGTAGAAGCACCTCCATCGCCTACTGAAAACCCCGAGGCAGCGCAGAAAGCCGATGAAACGACCGAACCTGAGAGAACTGAACGAGTAGCAGCCGCAGACGCCGAAGGGAGCTCGTCTGCAAAGGAACTTGCCAGCGGCATCGCGTGGAAACGAAGAGCACCCAAGGAATTACTGGCAAACAGCATGAATCCGCTGACGTCGCTCAACAAACCCATCGCGATGCTGCATCCGCCGGTGTTGCGACCAATCGAAAACAATCCACGACGACCGAATGAGCCTGTGCAGGGGAACCAACACCGAACAACGCCTCCGCAGTCCAGCCGCCCGCTGTCCTCTCGAATGATGTTCCCAGGCAAGGACCCCGACTGGCGAGAAGTCATCATGTACGCTTTCATCCGTGTCTTCGATGCCAAAATTCGAATTAGCCTCTAATATTCGTGATGTTTTGGTGTTTTAGGCCGTCATCTCCGTTCCACAAGTTTAAATCCCGCAACGAATCGCCTCGCCACCGCCAAAGCAAGCCACCGTCTCAGTCAGCGACGATCATCGCTGAACTTAAAGCACTTGCTCACTCGCCCAAGCGATTGCTGTCTCCACCGAGGCCTACGGAGACGCCGCTGACCGATGACACTGATGGTTCACTGGCCATTGGAGTCGCTGACAGTGATAGAACGCCGTTGCAATACTGCAAGCACCAAGCACCAGTGCCACCAAAGACCAAGACGCCACGTAAGCTGTGGAACGCTATCGGAGGCGAAGACCGACGGCTCATTGCAGTGCAACGGAACTTGCCAAGTCTTTAGACGCTTCAAAAATGGTTCTTAATATGCGATAAACGTGATTCGATGGATGGTAAAGTATAGAATTTTCATTTTGGGCTTTTTTAGAACGTTTTTCGCAGAGCTTTGGATTCGCACCGCTGAAAACGCGTTCACGCTTATGGGTCGAGGTTGCCGCGCGAGAACATTTCCTTGGCGATGATCATGCGCTGGATCTGGGACGTGCCTTCGTAGATCTGGTAGATCTTGGCGTCACGGAAGAGCTTCTCGACAGGGTACTCGGTGTTGAAGCCGGCGCCGCCGAAGATCTGGATCGCGTCGGTCGCGCACTGGTTGGCGTGGTCGCCCGCGAAGCGCTTGGCCATGGACGCGAAGATGGTGTTCTTGCGGCCGCAGTCGATCTCGTAGGCGGCCTTGTAGGCCAGCAGACGACCGGCCTCAATGCCCGTCGCCATGTCGGCGAGCAGAAACTGGATGGCCTGGTGCTGGGCGATTGGCACGCCCATGGTCTTGCGCTCCATGGCGTACTTCTTGGCCTCGTCAAAGGCACGACGCGCAAGCCCGACGGCGCCGATGGCGACTGGCGGACGCGTGATGTCGAACGCCTGCATGGCGATCTTGAAGCCGTAGCCTGGCGCGCCGAGCACATTCTCCTCTGGCACTTCGACGTCCTCGAACGTGATGCCGCGCGTGTCCGAGCAGCGCTGGCCGATGTTGATCTCCTTACGGCCGACCGTGATGCCCGGCGAGTCAGCGTCCACGATGAAACCCGTGAAGGCCTTACCGGCCGCCTGCGAGGCGTCCGTCTTGGCCAGCACGAAGTACCACTTGGCGACACCGCCGTTGGTGATCCACATCTTGGAGCCGTTGATGACCCACTTGTCACCCTTCTTCACAGCCGTGGTCTTGGCACCAGCGACGTCCGAGCCAGCTCCAGGCTCGGTCACACAGTACGCAGCCTGGACAGGCTCCTCCGTGAGGCGGCCCAGGTACTTCTTGTTCTGGGCGTCGTTGGCAGCGACGAGAAGCGGCGCCGTGGCGAGGCCGTTGGCCTCCATGGCCGTAGCCATACCCGTGCAGCCGTACGCCAGCTCCTCGCCGATGATCACGCCGTCGAGCGAGCCGAGGCCGAGACCACCGAACTTCTCAGGTACGTGCGTGTTCACGAGGCCGAGCTCCCAGGCCTTCTCGAAGATCTCCTGCGGGTACTCCATGGTCTGGTCGTAGTGGCGCTCCTTCGGGATCATCTCCTCACGCGCAAACTTGCGCGCCAGCAGCTGGAACTCGCGCTGCTCATCCGAGAGCTTGAGCGAAAGCGCCGAGAACTCGGAGTCGTCGATGTGCGGCGCGCCGGCGGCGAACGAGCGCGCGTGGGCCTGCAGAGGCTTGGCGACGCGCAGCGCACGCGAGGCGGCGCGCACAGAGGCAGAGGTGGGGATCATGGTTAGTGAAGAGAAGGAGGGGGGACTGGGAAGGCTGTGGGCGGTAGCGGGCAAGTCGTCGAGTGGTGAGGGAGGCTGAAGAGGCTGCAAAGGGCGGTGGTTGAAGATTCCGGCGAGGAGCTCTTTTCCGGATGAGAAAGACCGCAACGATTCACGTCGGACGGGAGGAGGAACACGACGTGGAGGGCGATGTCATCATTCGCCGGTAGGCTCCCCTGTGTTGTGTGGAAAAACAATTTTATCTAGTAATGGAGGTGAATGGGCCACCAGATCATCAGTCGAATACACTTTTGTTTTCGACACGTGAACGACTGTCGAGAATGGAAAGGACATGATTGAAAAACTAAGCCAGGCTAATTATATGGATTAGCTTCAACGGCGGAATAGTTGACAAGAGTTGCCTGCATGGAGAAGGATCTGGGCTGATGAAGGACAACGACTTACAGGTCGCTGTTGCAGTGGCTCACGTCCATTTGTGTGATCTGCTCGCCCTTGTGCTGCTTCATGCACTGGTGGTACGCGACGATGCTCGGGTTGAGGTAGACTCTGCGCGCGTTGCATGAGGCAATATCACTACAATTACAGCCACAAGAGCCACGAGATGAAGCGAGAGATGCATCGGAAGAGTGATGAATGGGATGCTGCGATGACGAGCTGCGTCTACGCCAATAGAAAAAGCATGAGAACGAGACTGGTGAGCAGCATGCACAGCAAGGTTCTTGCAGAATGCTGTCGCCGTCCCCTCCTCCACAAGAACCAGCGTCGTTGGTGAGGAGGGTCGAACAAATGTACGGTCACGCACCACTGTCTTGTTGCAGCCGTTGGCCCTGTCCAGCACACCCCGTACACACTACAGTCTCACTAAACTCGGTACGCATTTGGTAGGCTTGCTCGGTGGGCTCTGGAAGCCTCGCTCCAGGCGAGATGGCTGCCGTTAGAGACCGCATCCAACATGGAGGCGTCGAGCCGGAGTGATCGAGTGCCTCCAGGCCATGCGACTTGGCCTCATAATTGGATGATTACGACCCAAAATGGACGCAAACTGTCCGAGGAAGACGGCAACAACTCAGCTGTTTTGGGTGCTGCACGAAGAGAAGCCACCTTGTCTCTTCGAGATCAACGGGTTCTTTTGATGTTCACAAGAAAACTCCAGCAATCAGCGCTATATACGGGTCCAGTCCGACCGGTCCAACCTGAAACCCATTTCCTCTCCAAACCCGCCTGTTCCCCATAGCGTGTCCATGCATATGATCCCACCGGGTTTGATGCACCTCTAATACATCAAACCCGTTTTATGTTTCGGAACCCGCCTCGTGCAGTCGTGCGAGCGCTAGTAGCTGCTGGAAAATGGATGATCTCAACGTGTAGCTGGCAGCTACACGTGGAGATCATCCATTTTCCAAAGTCAACGTCCTAAGGAAACCCATTGCCCTCAACATCATGGCGGAAGCGGCGGTCGTAGCGGCGCTCCAGGAGCTGTCCATCGACTTCAAGACCCACGAGCACAAGGCCGTG
>JAADWY010000074.1:0-76159 GCA_023336355.1 Pythium dissotocum | reverse complement strand
TGACGCTGGCGGCGGCGTCCAGCGTCTCGTTCAGCGCGCTCTGTCTCGTCATGCGGCAGCGCACGACGCCCTTCTCATGGGCGTTGGTGGCCTCTTCACTAGTATCCCCTGTGATGTTGATCGTCGTGTAGCTCGCAAACACGTACGCCATGTACACGTCGTCGGCGTCTCTCACCGCCGCCATGGCACTGATCACGTACGAACCTGGCGCGTCAAACTTGAGTCCCTGCAACGAACTGAACTGCACGGCTTCGCCCGTCGCCGAGAAGTTGCCCGACTGCGGCAGCGTGAAGGCCGACGCGTTGGTCGACGGGTCGCACGTGTCGGCGTCTCCGCTGCACGTGCGCACGTACGTCGCGCCGATCTGCGTGGGCTTGGTCGTGGCGGCGTCGGCGTTGAGCGGCAGCGTGGCGTTCGGCGGCAGCGGCATCTTGACGGCGTTGGTCGTGAACTCGGCGGGCTTGAGCAGCACATTCCACATCACGGGCACGTCGTCTCCAGGCGCGAAGGTGCCGGAGAACTCGGTGAAGTACACGTTCACGGGGCAGGCGCCGTCCGTGCCGGACAGGTCCGTGGTCAATGCGCCGGTGCTGGAGGTCACCACACGCCAGCATTTCACGGGTGAGCTGGCCTGCGCATGGACGCGAGTATGGAAGAGGGAAGAGATACACGCCGCGAGGGCGAGTCGCCCCCACGCCGGTCGCATATTGAGGAGCAGTACAGCGTCGGAGAGGCTGTGGAGAAGAAGGAATCGCGACTGGAATATTGGGCCGTGGTTGGAACCAGGAAAGGCAGGATTTTGGAACGGAGCTGCTCGCCGCAAAGGTGGCCCGGCTACGGACAGTATGGCGCATCTGCCTCAACACCCATATCAGCGTGATCCACTAAAGCGAGGTTAAAATGTAGGGTTTGCAGGGGAAAGGAATGGTCAAGGTAGTTAAAGTCAGGATAACGACGTGACAGGCATGCGTGTTGACCACGGATCGTGCGCAGTCACTCACACAACATCAATCAGACAGCGCCACGCTGCTTCTACGTACATCAGTGCGGCATACGCACCAACGCTGATTGTAAATGGAGGAAGCTGAGCATGTACGCTCCGCATCGAACCATGGTTGAGCCTGTGGCTCCGTATTGTAGTTATGCTGTGAGTGACTCGTCGTGGGTGTCCACGGTGGATGAGAAGGATGTCTGGTACTGTACAGTATGGCGGGTGGGTGCAGCATCTAGATTTGATTGGTGCGTCCACAGCCATGAATCAATCAAGGGTCACCTTCTGGCCTTCTGCTGGACTTCCGAATTTTGATTTTGAAAAATTTCCCACCTTGTTTTGTGAAGTTGAGGTTGGCTTGTTGATGGACCAGCTAAGGGGTAGGGGAAAATGTGACTGACAATGTGGCGATATCGCCTTTGAGCTGTCTCTATCCGCCGTGATGGAACGTTGGAGCAGCTGCGCTTTTGGACTGATGGAGTCGCGGGGTTTTGAACCGAACTCTTGGTTTCCACGGAGACGGTGGGAACAAGCAGAAACAACATCAATCAGAACGACGACGCTGTGCACTTCCATCACTGGATCCGCACCGCGATTGCCCCCGCAGTTCAGCTCGTGACGTGTTGGCCGAACTCGCATAAGGTTATCGCTAGGACTAACCTCCCTCCGCGCCATCGTCCGTCACCCACTCGCGCCGCCAGCAGTCCAGCACTGCAACGCGACCGAGTACATACACCCACCGCCTCCCGCACCCGACAGCCTGCAGCGTCTAAACGGCTCTCGCCAGTTAGACCTCGCGCCGACCATCGTTAACCATGTACACCTCCCTTCCCTCCTCTCTCCCCTCCTCTCCTCTTCTCCTCTCCAAGACTAACCATCTCGTCCTCCCTGCGTTGTCGTTAGGTCTTCCGGCTCCGGTGCGTCCGCCAAGGTCTATAAGCAAGATGGTAAGACCACGTACTGCTACTACACCAACGACAAGTACACGTCCGACCTGTCGGCCGTCGCCAAGTCCAACATCTTATCCACGACCAGCGGGAGCCGCTGCCCCGTGCAGCTCACGGTCACGTACCCACTGCAAGTGGACAAGAACAAGCTCATCCCGCTCAATGTCAAGGCCGTCGTGAACGACAAGGACAAGCCGGCCGAGTTTGAGTTCCCATTGACCATCACCAAGGCCTCTGTGCCTTCCAGTCTGCTGGCCAGCTCCAACAACGCGACTGTCGCGCCCTCTGGCTCAGCGGCGAATGGCACGGCGGTCAGTAAGCTGTTCGATGTGCCCATTGCCAACTTTGTGATCTGCGACTACCGCAATTGCGACATCTTCACGGACTCGCGGAACCTGCAGGGCAACTTTTTCAGCTCGTCGAATAACCCGCAGGACTTTGCTGACCGCGTTGCGAGCTTCAGCTCCAATGAGCTCACGGTGCCCAAGCAGAGCAAGTACACGGGGTACGCGCATATCGTCGTCAACATTGCCGGCGTCTCAAGAGCCGACTTTGTGACCTTTTTCCCGGTCCAGATCGGAGACCTTCCCGGCGAAGAGCCGTCGGACACACTCACGGCCGACTCCAAGACCACGTACTGCTGGGTCTCCATTGGCCACTCGCCGTTTGAGGCGCGTATCGACGACACGAGCATCACCGTCCGCACGAACGCCAACTGCCCAGGTTCTATGACGGCCGCGCTGTCGAAGACCAGCGTGCTGGTCGGCGAGAAGCTCAATGTGGACTTCTCGCTGCAGCTCGATGCCACTCGCACGCCGACGTCACTGGTCGGTGAAGTCTCCGGCACGGACGCCATCCAGAACCCGACGACCGGCGTGTACTCGGTCGTACCGGTCGCGGTCGTGAGCTCGTGTCTGCAGAACTCGGAGGACAAGAAGACGACCTGCTCGACGTACTCGGGCGGCACGTCGCGTACAGTCGACCTCAAGACGTGGGCGGACCAGAACATGACCTCGGGCATCATCACGTTATCGACGAGCCAGTCGTTCGACCAGCCTGGCCAGTATCTGATCATCTCGCGTGTGGCCATGCAGACGCTCGACGGAAACCGTATCGACATGGCCGTGTACTCGACCATGCAGGTCACGATCCCAGAGTCCACGAACGGCAGTCTCTTCCTGTACATCGGCCTGGGCATCGGTGCGCTGATCCTACTGGTAGGATTCCTCTTCTGCTTCATGCGCAAGCGCCGCCAGCGTCGCAAGATGAAGGAGATCCCGTTCCGCACGCCCATGCCGCCAGCCTCGGTGCTCGAACGCTCGAGCCAGTACACGGCGACGTCGTCCAACTTCGTCACGCACCGCGACCCGCAAATGAACAAATTCCCGATCGCGTACCCACAGCACGAGAACAACCTTTCGTCGTTCTACCCGGCCGACAATGACCACGACTACCGCGCCCGTCCGCAGAAGCAGCGGTCCGACTCGTTCTCGCTGGACCCGTACTCACGCAACAGCTTCAACGACATGCCCGAGGGCGAAAGCCTCGATATGACCATCCGCCCGTCCGACGCCAGCAAGTTCTCGTTCCAGACAGGCTACGACGACCAGTCGGACTGGGAGTACGACACGCGGTCGTTCCAGTCCGAAGGCACGAACGAGTTCTCGGACGTCCAGCGCGGCACGTTCCACCTGCATGCAGGCGCCAGCAACGCGCTGCCGATCATGGAGGAGGACGATATGGACCGCAGGTACATGGCGCAGCGAAGCACCACGAGCTCCGGGTGGACTGTACGCTCGTAGGGATCGGTAGGTAGGAACAGGAGATGAGGAAGAGGAGGATGAAAGTATTGTATTGGGTGGAGAGACTACTGTAAGCAGATAATCGTAGTAAGACACATCGTAGCCGACACGGATCGCAACGTGGGCGGCTCTTCAACGGACAGACTCATTGTAGACGTCTCCTCGTTGATCGTCCTCTCCACAACTACTAGAGGACCTTCTCATGCTCGTGGTTGGCGATCTTCGTGTAGGGAGCTACTGAAATGGCTACACGTCGGCAAGGGCGACAGGCGCCAGTCATAAAAAAGCTTCGATATTTTCTCAAATTCTTCGATTTTTTTAAAGAGCTACACACATTCTCACCAGCTAGACGAAGAAGAAGAAGAGAAAGAGAAGCCGAGTACCATGCGCAGAATGGCGCGTGTGGCGCCGCTCTCCATGCACGTGGACGCGTGGGTGACGTCGCTCCATGGCCACTGGGTGCGCGTGTGGCTCACGCCGCCGCATGTTCGTTCTTCTGCGGACGACCACCACCACGCGACGCCGACGCTTGTACTGCTGCGTGCGTTGACGGCGTCCGTACTCGCACTGGCGCTACTTCTTCTCCATAAGACGGCGCATGTGCTGCCGCATCTGCTCTCGCTGGACGAGGCACTAGCGGTCGTGGCTATGGACTTCGTGATCCTTCTCGTGGCGCGGGTAGCCGCCGCTATCCAGCGCTGGCGTCTGGGCAACAGCGACTTCCACTCGCTCGTCCAAGCGGCAAGATCCATCGTGTTGTTGGCGTGCTCGTTCCTCAGTGAGGAGCTCAATGCCGATGCCCACGCGCGTTTCCTCAGCGATCTGAAGCGGTTTGCAGTCGCGTACGTGGCGTTTGCTGTCGACGATTGCAGCCAACAGCAAAGATCCACAGTGGCTGACCAGCTACGCGATCTGTTGACCAGTGAAGAGCGAGCGAGTCTGCAAGCTACGACGTCCTTCGATGGTAACAAGGCCTACGCCGGTGTTGTGGAGCTGTGGCTAAGGTGTCGCGTGAGCCACGCTGGCTTTACGAAGGCCTCGGACTCTCTGCTGCTTCCACATACCGTCCAAGTCATGGAGCTCCAGCATGTGATCTCTTCGCTTCCGCTTCTGCACGACAACGTGCTCAGGGCGTGGAGAGATCCGCCCATCTGGGGCTACTGGACCCAACACGCTCGGTTTGGGATCCTGGGCTATCTCTTCTTCTACACTCTCGTTCGCATCTCCACAATGGAGCTGAGTGTGGTACTGTGGGTCTTCGTGTGGGGGCTGTTACTCTTCGGTCTCGACTCGCTGGCGCATTCTATCGAGAGCCACCACTTCACAGACGACGGATCTCTTCACACACAGCTCCTCAACATGCAACACGAGCTCAACGCGTGTCTCCAGGCGTTCTTCCGTCCACGCAACGGCCTTGAGAGCCTGCGGCAACACGACAGAAGCCTCGTAGACGACCAGCATCCATCACCACCAAGACAGGACGCAGAGCTTCCTATGTCACGGTCTCCGCTATCCAGTCCTGGTGTACCCCCACCGCCCGACGGCCCCACGAAGCCGTCGCTTAAGCAGGTGCTCGACCTCATCACGACCGACTCCACGGCCGTCTCCTCACCATCCGCCATGGCGATCGAGGCTGCGATCCGTGAAGGCGAACGCCAGCCACTGCTAGGACCAGCACCCACTGGACGATCAGGTCTCTTCCTACAGTACAACACACAGCGAGTCGACGAAGAAGCCAGCGACGCGACCGACGAGGACGAAGAGGACACCGACTCACCAGCATAGTTAGAATCCAAAACTGGTCATGCATGTATTGAGTGAGCTCACTTATCTTCCGGAGGCTCTTGTCTGTTTGTGTGGTTGTTAATATCTCTAGTAGTAGGTGTTCTCCTCGATCCAGCCCTTGGAGCGGCGGATGCGGCCCGTCGCCGGGTCCACGTACGAGCGCGAGGTCTTGCGCAGGATGAACTTGCGCGTCTCGTCGTAGCCGAAGATGAACAGCGAGAACGGCATGGCGCAGAACCAGTGGGTCACGCGGATGTCCTCCGTCTTGAACACGTCCTGCAGGAACGCCAGGTAGCAGAACGCCGCACCGACGATCGTCTCGAACACGAGACCCATGTTCAGCACGCTGTTGTCCATGCCCTGCTCCACGATCGACAGCAGACGCGTGCGGCACACGATCAGGTTGGCCCACTGGCTCACGATGATGGCCACGAAGTACGCCGTCTGCGCGATCGACAAGGCCTTGGCCTGCAGCATGCGCGACAGAATGTTCGAGCGTGTCGTGCCGTCGGCCTCGACGCTCGTGAAACCCGCGCGGTAGTCCAGCAGACACTGCTCGCCCGTACACACACGCACGCCGTCCACGGTCACAGCCTCGAAGGACGCACCCGTGCGGTAGATCTTCTCCGACATTGTGAACGTCTGCGTGGCCGACACCGTGCCGTTCTCGCTGACCAGGCTCACAGCAGCGCCGTTGAAGGCGTCCTTGGCGCTCGACGGAGCCTCCACATCGTCCTTGGTGTTGCTGGCGTCCGTGATCGCGTACACGCCGATAGGCTGGTACGTGTAGAACACCTCCTCGGCAAGCTTGGTGTCGAAGCCGTCGGCGTCCGAGTCCTTGACGTTCCAGCGCAGCCAGTTCTTGTCGAAAAAGTGCGAACGACGAGCACGCATTGGGTAGTACGGACGGTAGCCGGATTCCCAGGCAGCCTGCATCGACTGAAGACTCACAACAGGCTGCTTGGCCGTGTACCCCTTGTGCGTCGAGAGCACAAAGCGGTCGTAGCCCTCTGGCTTGCCCTCCGATCCCTTGTAGTTCGAGAACGCGAACTGGCAGTCCTCCAGCTTGCCATTGTGGGCTGGGTTGAAGAATATGCGCGCGTCAAAGACCGAGCCGCCCATTGGGATGGTCGCGTTGTACTCCTCACCACAGAATGGCGACTCGCTTGGACCAAGCGACGTCCAGACACCGGCGTCGTTCTTGTGGAGGCCACCGGCCGTACAGTACTGGCCGCCCGAGGTCTTGCACCACATGACCTGGCGGCCGTAGTTCGTGCCCATGCCGAGGCCAGCAAGGATCGACGGAGAGAAGCCGTAGTCGTTCATCACCACGAAGTACGTGAACATACCTGCGGCCGCTTCGATGATACCGATCTGCAGGTACGAGAACGAGATGAGCTTGCGCGTCACGAGGCGGTCGACCTTGGCGTTACGCGGCGAACGGGCCATGATATCACTCTCGGCAGTCTCGTAGGCCATCGAGATGGCCGGCACCATGTCCGTACCCAGACAAATAGCAAGCATGAGCACGGTCGTGAGCGGCAGCGGGATACGCAGGATGATGTTGAGCAGGAACGGGATGAGCTCCGGGATGTTGGCCGCCAGCGCGTAGGCGATCGACTTCTTCAGGTTATCGAAGATGATACGGCCTTCCTCCACGCCTGAGACGATCGAGGCAAAGTTGTCGTCCAGCAGGATCATGTCGGCCGCCTCCTTCGAGACCTCCGAGCCCATGATACCCATAGCCACACCGATATCGGCCTTCTTCAAAGCAGGCGAGTCGTTGACACCGTCACCCGTCACCGCCACGATCTCTCCACGACGCTGGCAGTTCTCCACGATGATCAGCTTCTGCTGCGGCGACGTACGAGCAAACACAATCTGCGAGTGGTCCAGGATACGGTCCCACTCTTCCTCCGGTGTGTCCACGCTGATCTCCCAACCTGGCACGACGATCGCAGGCGCCGTCGCCGGGTCCTCCCAGCCAGCCTGGCCAGGCTCAAGTCCACGCGTCGCGTTGCCTTCCTCAATATCCTCCTTCGTAGGGCCCCAGAGGATGCCGACCTTGTGGGCGATGGCCTTGGCCGTCACAGGGTGGTCGCCCGTGACCATGATCACGCGGATACCAGCCGTCTTACACTTCTCCACGGCGCCTGGCACTTCCGGACGTGGCGGATCAATCAACGCCATGAGACCAATGAAGCACAGACCTTCCTCGACCTTCGGGTTCGGCTTCGGGATTGACTCGTAGTCCACGTTCTTCTCACCGAGCGGAAAGTTCGGGTTGTCGGTATTGAACGCGTACGTCACTGGGTACGTCGCTGGGTTGAGCTCCTTCTCACAGAAGCCCAACACACGCATGCCGCGCTTGGACAAATCCAGCTGCAGCTTCTCAATCTCCGCGAGGCGCTCAGTCGTGAGCTCCACTTCCACGCCGTTCAGCATCATCGTCGTACAACGCGCCGTGATACGCTCTGGTGCACCCTTCATCACCAGCAGCAATGGCTTGGTGTCGTCATTCTCCTGCTTGTGGATCGAGACCTGGAACTTGTTCTTCGAGTTGAACGGGATCTCCTTGATCTTCTGGTTCTCGCTGCGGTACTCGACCACGTCCTTCTTGTCCTGGCAAAACTTGATCATCGCCGACTCGGACGCGTCACCGATCGTCTCCCAGTTGACCTTGAGTCCACTCTTGAGCGGCAGCGGCGCACCACGCGACACGGCCGTGCTGTCCCCAGAGCCCGTGTACACACGCTCATACTTGGAGTCTTCGTCAAACACCGCGTTGTTACACAGCGTCGCACAACGCTGCAGGCGCTGGTACGACACGTCGCTCAGGTTGTAGCTGCCCACAGGCGTGAGCGAGCACTCAGCGTCCCAGATCTGGTTGTCGTACACCATCGACGCGACCGTCATGACGTTCTGCGTGAGCGTACCCGTCTTGTCCGAGCAGATCGCCGTGGTCGATCCAAGCGTCTCCACGCCCTGTAGGTTCTTAACGAGCATGTTCTTTCCCGCCATACGCTTGGCCGCCAGACTCAGACACACCGTCACAGTCGCCAAGAGACCTTCAGGCACGTTGGCGACGATCACGCCGATCATAAACACGAGGTTGGACACGAAATCCGTGCCGATCACGAAGCCGATCACGAAGAAGAAGATACCAATGGCCGCCGCGACCATGGCGATCACGTGGACAAAGTGGTTGATCTCCTTGGCGATGGGCGTCTCGTCCTGGCCCGTAGACGTCGCGAGACGCGCGATACGGCCCATGACAGTACGGTCGCCAATGTTCACGACCAGTCCCTTGCCGTTGCCCTGTGGGATGAACGTGCCGAAGAAGCACAGGTTCTTGGTCTCCAGTGGGTTCTCATCGGTACAATCGGGCAGACGCTTGAGTGGCTCTGGCTCGCCCGTGAGCGATGAGTTGTCCACCGCCATGTCGTCCGAGCATTCAATGAGACGGATGTCAGCGGGTACCTTGTCACCGCCCTTGAGCAGCACGAGATCTCCTCGCACGAGCAGCGACGCGTCGATCTTCTGGGCCTTTCCCTCACGCACGACCGTGATCATCGTGGGCATCATGTTCTTGAAGCTCTCCATGAGGTTGTTCGACTGGCGGTTCTGGAAGTACGAGAACGAACCGGTGATCCACACGACGGCCGCCAAGATGATGCCCAGGAACAAGTTGTCCTTGGAGTATTGGATCGCGTAGCTCACAAAGCACATGGCCGAACCGGCCCAGAGCAACAGGCAGAAGAAGCCCGTGAGCTCGCGCCAGTACTTGAGCCATTCCGGGTCTTGCTTTGGCGGCGTGAGCACGTTCAGGCCTTCGCTTTCGCGACGCATGTCCACGTTGTCGCCCGTCATGCCGTGCTCCACGTCCGTGAGCAGCTCGGCCGCGAGCTCCACGACGCTCATCTTGTGCTCCGTCATCACGAGCTCGCGACGCGCGTCGTCGGCGTTGGCGGCAGGCGCCTTGGTCTGCGCCTGGAGTTCGGCTTGGGACTTCTGACGACGACGAGCCTTGCGGCTCTCGATGCGTTGGCGCATCTCTTCAGTCGCCGCGATGATCTCAGCGGACGAACGCACGGACGAGCGACGCGACATGGTGTTCTCACGACGCATGGGCGTGGCGTTGGTGGTGTCGTCCTCCATGCGCACGAAGCCCGTGGCGGTGGGCGTGGTGGGCGGCTCCATGTTGCACTTGTTGGCGAATTCTCCAACAAGTCGGGAAAAACGTTGGCGTTGGCGTTGGCGGGTTACGCTCGTGGACGACCAGACGAAAAGGAGAAGTGTTGGAGGCAAAAGTCGGCGTTGGCGTTGGTGGCGTTTGGATGCTGGGTGCCGGGTGTGGGCTCGGCTGGGTGAGGAGAGAATCCAGGTTCGGTTTGGACCGGATCCGGAAGAGCGGTCCTCCAGAAAATCCATGGATGTATACCGCCACACACATGGGACAAGGCCAACGAACTGGATCCGGACGAGGCGATAGACGAAAAAGACTGCGATTTCCGTCTGCGTTTGTCGACAACCAGCTGACATTTTCCGTGAGAAGGGCCGCTGTGTATACACATCATCCGGATAAGCCCATCGATCCCAGTCCACTCACCATACAATTGCCAAGATAACCACCTGGCGGCCTTGTTCGCCCGCTCCATATCCGGCTGGATGATGTGTCTAACACGAAATTGGGACAAAAAAGTCACGACTCGCGGTCCAACAACAAAAGCGACGACTGCTTGAGTCAGACAACACGAACCGAGAAAACGTTGAACCGAACTTAGTCTCGAACCTACACTTTTTTGAATCCGAAATTTCAGGAAACCCCACACACATTCGAAAAACAAGCTTATCTAAAAATTCACGACGCAAAAATAATGCCACTACTCGTCACCCACGGATGCACACACACTCGTCTCCTACTGATGGAACTCTTGCCTTACACCATGTCCTTGTTCGTGATGTGGATAGAGTCGAACTCCTCAAAGTCGTTGTGGCTGTGGCGCAGCAGCAGATCCGGGCCGTCCGACGTGTGGTGGTCCTCCTGCAGTAGACTTGTCTGCAGGACGCTTTCCTCGGCGATGGTCTTGTACTTGTTGCGGCGGAAGCGGCGACGCGACAGCGCCTTGGGCTGCGTCACGCGCTGACCCAGCTTGCGGCACGCGCACATGCCGTTCTCCAGCAGCGTCTGCTCGGAGCCCGTCGACGCAGCGGATCCAAAGATCTCCGTGAGCTGGTTGCCATGCGTCGAACTCGTACGCTGCGACCGGGAGCGCTTGCCTTTATACGTCATGCTGGCCACGCTGGACGCGGTGGTCGCCGAGGTGATGCGGTCGTCCGTGTCGGTCTCGCTGTCGCTGCTTGGATTCTGCTTCAGCGATGGCTTGCCGTAGTCTCCATGGCCAGCACCGAGTGGTTGGCACAGGTTGATGTTGTCGTCGTCGAAGTAGTACACCGAGTTGTTGCTCTCAAACGGACGCGCGTGCTTGATGTGGTGTACAAGCCCGGCGTCCATCAGTGCATTGCCCAGACGCACGGCCTCGCTCAGTGAGCTCACATACTTCTGGTCCTCCATGTGCTCCAGCGCACGCTCGCCCGTGAACGTGCTGATCTCGATCGCCGTCTTGCCGCCCTGCTTGCTCATCACGAACTCTTCCTCGAGTTCCTCGCTCAGTTCTAGTGCAAACACGGCCGCGACTTCTTCCTGGATCGTCTCCAAGATACTCACGAGGTTCTGTGCCGATGGACGCAGACGAGGGTCCGCGTGCCACGCGCTTTCAATGGTCGCTCGCAGACTCGGGTGCATGCCTAGGTCCAGCTCCGGTCGCTGGCCCTGGCTCACACACTCGAAGATCTTGAAGTGGTTACCGTAGATACCTGGGTACTTCTCCCGTCCCGGGTACATGATGTCCCACATTGTCATAGCCAGTGAGAACACGTCAGCAGCCTCGCCGTACGAGGCCTGACCGGCCTTGCCGTTGATGATCTCGGGGGCCATGTAGTCCACGGTGCCCTTGATGGTCAACCGCGTCGCCCCTCCGTCCACATCCGAGCCACGCACGTGCTGTAGGTTCGCCCCAGTGCTAAGTGAGACGCTGTCGCGTCCACCAGCCTTACCGCCGTTGCTAGCCGCACTGCCTCGGCGGTCGGACACGATCGCGGCCTGGCGAATGCCTCCGTTCGCTGGTTTGTTGTGGGCGATGTTGGTACGTGGCAGACTACGCGACTCGCCGAAGTCCGTGAGCTTGACGGTGTTCTCACCATCCACGAGGAAATTGGCTGGCTTGATGTCACGGTGTAGGAACGCCGGCGAGAAGCTGTGGATGTAAGCCACGGCTCGCACGGCGTCCAGCATGTAGCCAATGTTGATGAGCAGTTGCTGGCGGTTCGGGTGGTGCGTGCGGCGCGCCATGGAGCACGCTACGTCCTCCAGACTTCCCTGGCACAGCTCCGAGACTAGGCAGATCGTCGGCGGACACACACACATGCCGTAGAACTTGACGATGTTGGGGTGGTGGAGTGCGCCACACAGCGCCGCCTCCTGCGAGAACTCAGCGACGGTCTCCTCAGTGAAGTCCGACGGCGTGTACACCTTGATAGCGACTGGCATCTTGGACCGCAGCGTGCCGTTGAAGACCACGGCGCTGGCGCCAGTGCCGATGCGCTGTCGGATGTCCAGGTACGCGAAGTCGATAATGTACTTGCGGTGCATCTCGATGAGCACGTGGAGGCCCTTGGATGAGACACGCTCGGGCAGATTGTTCTTCTGACGGAAGAGCGTCTGCAGGGCCACGGCACGCTGCCCCATGCCTCGCCAGTGCTCCGTGTCGGCCTTGAGCACTCGGAAAATGACCAGCGGACACATGGATCCGATCAGCAGGTTGACGTAGGTGAGGTTGAAGCCCGGCTCGGTCTTGCCCTGGTGGAAAAGGTCGTTGTACGCGAACAGGAACCCGTAGTAAATGTACGCGTACACACAGAACTCACGCAGCGTGCGCTTGCTGGCACGAGCTGGCGGACGGATGAAGATGTACGTGTACAGCAGCAGCATCGGCGAGCGAGCGACTGTGATCACGGCGTAGAAGTGAGCAGGGTTACCGTACTTCATCATGTACCAGACGATCGGCAGCGTGTACGTGGAAAGCAGCAGCGTGATGAACATGGACCGACGCAGCGCAGGGCCCGAGACACTCTTCTGGAGCATGAACACCACGATGCTGAGGAACACGAACTGGCGACCAGAGTAAAAGGCTTCTGTCGCGAGCTTGGAGATTGCGTACTCGTAGAGGCCAGTAGCCAGTGCGACGCAGAAGAAGATCGTGTACACGCCTGTGGCAAGTCCCACGACGATCAGCAGTGACTCAAACGCTGGTAGAATGATCTTGCGGGCAGCCTTGGCGTCACCCGTGAAGGCCACACTACGGTGGAGGCGCAGGTACACCACAAGAATCAAACACAGCAGACACATGATGCCGTAGCCGGCAAGCAGGAAGAGCTGCAGCGTGTAGAAGCGGTTCTTGAGGTACTCCATCATCGCCTTCTGCGCGGCCAGTTTGGCCAGCTTGGCCTTCTCCGCCTGAGCCGTAGCATTGGCCGTGGCGTTGACCAGAGGCATGACCGTTGCCATGATCGTTGGCATGGGTGTCGTGATGTTGAGCTCCTTGAGCAGAGCCGTCAGTGTCGCTGCGTCGTTGGTAGCGATGGACTTGTTGAGGCCCGAGAGCCACTCGAGAGCCGCCGTGATGTTGAGGTCCGCCGGCAGTTGCGCGTTAGGAACCATCGCCGCGAGCGTCGCATTCAGCGCCGCTGTGACGGCAGCCGTGGATGATTCATTCATGGCTGGCAGACTGAGTGGGGGTGAGATCAATGAGATCGAAGTTGTTGGACAGGAGACAAAGGCTGGTGAAGTAAAAGGTGAAGGAAGACGCGTGGGACGGACTTGAGGCGACCGACTTGCGCACGAGGACGCAAATCTGGCTGTGAACAACTTGTATGCAACGCTAGACTTCGCTCTCCGGCTTGAAAGACTTCCGGGGATGACAGGAGGAGGGACCACGTGCCTGGGTCGTCGCGTTCTCCTCGCGCAGACTTGAGACTCGCGTGCTCGTCATTCTTCCACGGAAGCCCACGCGGTGCTAAATGCCCACCGCGTCATGTTGCTCACCATTTCTTCTACGTTTCCGCCGCCTGCCTCTCTCTTGGCGGATTGACTGTGGTGTTCAGTACTCAGGCCAACCGCCGTCCGTTTCATTTGCACCGGCCAGAGCAGATCAGAAGAACAGCTCAAGAAAAAAGGCGAGAAAGTACATCACTTAATCAATTTGATTGGCTGAAAATTGGGCAAAAAGTGTTTTGATTGGATTAGACATGCATCAATCATTGGACCTGAGCTTGGTTCCTTCCATCGAACAGCCACTTCAACAACCGAACATGTCAGGTCATTTTGTGCCATGGTCGCTCATGCAAACTGACTACTGGCACTAGTAACTAGTTCTGCTTGTACTGGGTCCTGTGTTTGCAGTTGTTTGGGTGTGATCTCCACTCGTTTCGTTTCAGTGCAGTCGATCAGTTTCGCGTTGTGGTGTTGGAGTTGGCACTGCCATCCGCTAGGATAGTGAAAATCCTTCGATGGATCGATCAGCTTACGCAGCCGCCGTCGTCCGTTAGAGTACCACGGAGTTGTAGTTCTGACGAGTGGATCCGCGAATGCAAAAGGAAGAGAGAAGCGTCATGTAATCTGACCTGTCAGCGTAGAGGCTACAAGGAGAGAGGAAGAATGTTCCCACCACAAGACAAAGTGGATCCAGGCAGTCGAATGGCAAGAGGCGTTGGTCCAAGCCTCCCCTTGCGTGGTGTGGCTACTCAACCGAATGCCTTACGGTGTGCGCGTCTAGTGCTTTTTCTGTTGCACCGTGCCAAATGGGCCACCTCGAATTGATGAAGGAAATGAACCTTGTTTCTCGATCTATCAGCTCCGTTTCCAAGGGAGCTACTGGCTATGGGCTATGCCATGCGCATAGTCTTAAAAGGACGCTTCGATCTCAACAGCCGAGGACGTTACCAGTACAGCACCATTGTCAATGGTCCTACGAACAAAGTGAGCTCTTCAGCGGTAGCTTCAGTGGTCACCACAGCAGCAGACGCGGCAGTCCGTCGGATCCTCAAGCCAGCAACTTCCGAATGCCACACGTCAGGAACCTGAGGCACTAGTGAGCCGTCACACTCGTGAGGAAGAGGGCTTCCCGCCAGAGTGACTAGGAGTGAAAGTAAAGTAACTTCAAGTTGAAGTGTTTGGTCACATATTGTCACAAAAGAACGCGTATTGATCCTATATTGTCGGTCATTTCTAGCCAACCAAGCAGCACTCCGCACGAAAAAGCATCTGCGGTTCTGGTCAGTAGCCCTACCCCGCAGAACCGATTTTGGTTTGCATCATTGGTTGAAAAATTCGGGACTCAGTTGAAACCCTGATCCTCGCCAGGCTTCTCAGTTGAAGTGGGTGGTCCAAATTGAATTGCGACACCACGACAACAAAGCAAACTGGTTCAGAATCTAACCCAGCCCACCGCCAGAAATCCCATACAGATTTCAACTGAACGGAGACTCTCCATGAAGATAGCTCCAGGGAAACTCTCAAAGCACAAGTGTGGAAGACTTAGTCCAAGTACCCAACTGCTTAGCATCGACATCTCTTCAGAAGGAAAGGAGGTTAACTCCTCCTTCGAAATTCCCACCTTCCGACGATTTGCGCGAGTTGTTTTCTTCGCCGTTTGTTCTCCACCAAACAAGTTGAAGTTGTTCAACTTCCACGTCTCATTGGCCAAAACCCAGTCGTAGGGTTGGTAATAGAGAGCTACTATTGGTCATAAATTGTCATTAAAGCCATTTATTGGCTGAAACAATGACATCTGGGGAGAAAGGGTTGCGGCGGCTGATAAGAACAGCAAGTCGGAACCACCAACTGCGCTTCCATCTCGCCGCCCACAGCACATCACAGACTTCGCCGTCACTACGCGCGACTCCTCCACCGACATCTCTACGCCTCTAGCGCCGCACGCGCGCGACTAGAAGCACCCGCGCACCATCGCCTACTGTCTCCTGCGTCTCGTGCACCCGCCGCCGTGACTTTGGGTCTCTACAGTCGTCTACAAGCCCAACCCGCATTTAGAAAAGCCCGCGCTTTTCATCTTCCAGCTTCAACCCCATCCGACCAGAGGTGAGGACGATAGATTTTAGACTATAATCTGGACTATAGTCATGATGGGCTTGGTGACCGGCCATGTGGAGTTGTTAGGGCGTTGGCTAACCTTGCTTGGTGTATGCTAAACCAGGGGTTGTGGAGACCACCACCAGCTGCATTTCCCCGCCGACGACTAGGGTCTAACTCACACTTGATCTCGGTAAGACCCTCCCTTTCTCTACAAGCCGCCAACGTCCAAGCAGGGGCAAGGGCTTCCAAGCCGGATAGACGGACGACTCGGCCGATAGACCGATAGACCGATAGACTGACTGACTGACTTTGGGTATGGTGCTGTTGTGTGTAGGGATCCAGTGCCGAGTTTGCTCATTCGCCGGACCACTCGGGCGTCTGCTTCTCTCTTTCTCTGCTGGGTTAGACTTTCGAACTGTTTTTCGGGGCTTGCTTGAAGCGTGCGTCGGAGCCAGTCAACTTCAATCGGCCAGCGCCTTTTAGACTTTTAGACTCTTCTGTCGGTCTATCGGTCCGCCAGTCACAAGCAGCTTAGACCGGTCTTCAACTCGAAGTTAGTCCCCTCCTCCGCCGAGATGCTGTCGCTCATGAACGGCGACCACCAGAGCAGTCCGACCATGGCGAATGCCGACGCCTTCCACCACCAGCCACAGTCTCAGCAGGTTCAGCCGTCAGCGTCAGCGAGTCAGCAGTCGTCGCTGCCGCTGCTCCAGCCGCAGCCAGAGCCTCAGCCGTCGCAGCGCTACGTCAACGACGAGAACGTCGAGCCTCGTCAGCGCAACATCCCCGTGCCCGTGCTCGTGCGCCACGAAGAGTACGCCGGCGCGTCCGCCATGCTCCAGGTTAGTCTCAGCTCGGCAGGCGACCAGAGCGGCGAAGAAAGCAGCAGCAGCATGCGCTCGTCGTCCCACGACCGCGGGTCGAAACGTCCCCGTGAAAAGCGATCGACCAAGTCCAAGTGCCCACCGGGCCTCCGCAGCGGCAAGTGGACGCCCGAGGAAGAGGCCTTCACGAACATGATCATCTACTACTTCAAGTTAGGCCGCCTCCACGTCGAAGACGGCACGTCGCTGCGCTGGTACTTGGCCAAGCGGCTCAACTGCGAGGCCATGCGCGTGACCAAGAAGCTCAAGGGCAACAGCTCCATCGGTAAGCAGATCTTCCGCGCGCTCGAAGACACGGACGAGAACCGCAGGGCCATCGAAGAGGCCGACGCCAAGCTCGGTGTCGTCGAAAAGGCGTTTTTAGACTCGCTCACGGCCACGAACGGCGGCCAGTCAGTGCTTCCGTCGAACCCCAGCACGAGCAGCTCCATGCCTGGACCTCTTCCTTCGCAGGCGGCTATCTTGGCGGCCCAACGCAAGCGGTCGTCCCCGCTCAAGCCCATGGGGCTGCCCAAGCCACCACACCTCGAGGCCAAGAAGCTCGTGATCCCCAAGGTCCGCAACAGCCTCGCCAACAGCGAAGACGCCAAGCTTTTGCTCCATTTCTTCGTGGAGGCCCACGACCCGGACCCGAGTGTCGAGAAGAAGCGGCTCTTCAGTGACGTGGACTCGTCGTCGTCGCAGACGGACGATTCGCCGGCCAACAAGCGGCGGTCCATGGCACTGGGCGACCTCGTGGACGCTGTGTGAGGTCGGTCGGCTCTCGCCATTATTTAGCTGCTGTAGACGACTCCTGTGCGATAGTTATTCGCTATTTTGACTTTTTTTTATATGCGCCGATGGACGACGCAGTGGTGCAACGACGAACGGGATGGGGATTCGACGAGGGCTCTGGTACAATAACAAGGCTTCTCCTCCGTGAGATATTAGAAGAAAGCAAGCCCTCCCCTCCCCCACGCGTGCGCCACCGTCGTCCTGCACGAAGCCGGCTTAATTTTATCAATTTTACAATAGACCCACCACGCCGGCGATTTATGATTTATGACTTACGTCATGCCCTTCTTGGCTGTCCATGTGAGCAACCACTTGAGATCCGTGAGTGCGTACCGCAAGGCCTTGGTCCACTCGGCGTGTTTGTTCTTGAGGTACAAGACCGAGTACCCGCCGACTGTGTGCTTGGAGACCTTGTACGGAAGACGCATCGTGCGGTCTTGCGCTTCCACGTAGCTGATGAGCTGCCCGAGACACGTCACCCACGCGCCGAGACCGAGGTTGAAGTGGCTCTCGGTGAAGTTGTCTTGATCTGAACCGTGTCTGCGTGGGAATCCAATACAAAGAACAAGTCAGGCTTCCGGTCCTCCAACACACAGACGATTGGATAACTCACAGTCGGTACTCCATGCGTAGGCTGCTGACGCGAATGATCTTGGAAAAGCTGCCGACGGGTACGATCTTGAAGCTACAATCCCACACGCCATCAGTAACCAAACCACAATAGTACTCAAGCTTGAGGGGATCCACTCACTCAGCAAAGTCCAAGCCGAGCATCGTCGACAGCGTGAGCAACAACTGCGCCGACTCGCCCAGCGCCGCGTTGATCTCGTTCCACTCGACTTGCTCCGTGGGCAGTTGGCCCATGCGGAAGCCGTTGATCGTGCCGAACTGGCCCTTCTGACTGATGTGGAACACCTCGTTGAGCACGTTCTGACTGCGCGTACCAGCCATGGCCTGGTCCAGCGACGCCAGCTTCGCCTTGGCGCTGTCGTGGCAGTCGTGGAACACCACTTCTTGGAACTGGAGCTCGTTCAGGTCACGCCACAGACCGATCTCTTCTCTTGCCAACGCGTCGCTTTCTTTATCCAATTCCTTCTGACGACCCAAGAGCTCACTTCGCTCCGTCTCCATGAGCTGCAGGTTCTCTTCCAATGCGCGGAGCTCTTCTTCATACTAAATCAAACAGATAAACAGCATTAGCATCGTGATCTTGCTCGTAAAAATGACTAAAACAGCCACTGTACAAATTGGATCTTCTCGTTGATCGAGTCCACTTCTTCGTTGCGGACCGACGACCCCGTCGAGTGTAAATACCCAGCAAAGCTGCGCTTCTCGTACCGTGCGCGCTCCGCGTGGCTGTCGATCTGCGCGAGCATCGTGTCCACGCACTCTTTACACGCCGGCGTCTGCACAGGCTGACCGGAGCTGTCCATTTAGAAGAAACAAACGCGATTATGTTAATCACGACCTCGTTTACGACGGTTTAGCCCTCACATCCACATATCCAACCTACCAGTGTGCATGGTACGTATGCAGCGTGCGCACGTTGTCGCTGAGGTCTGCGTGGGTCGCGACGGCGATAATGCTCTCGGCCATGGATTTGGCCTGCGGCGGCGGCCTCTGGACGTGGGATTTGTCGTTAAAATGCGCATTTTCAGGCGTATTCGCGAGAATCTGCGAGTCCAGAGACGTGTGGAATGGCGCCATGAGCAGCGTTGACTCCCACGGGTCGTGGATCGTCGACTGTGTGAGGGACGCGAACGCATTGCGCATGCCACGAGGCGAGATCGCCGTCGGGAGAAGCACGTAAGACTCGCCTAATGCCGGGCCTACAGCACGCCACAGAGTGTGAAACCCACGTATCAGCATCTACTGACACAGCGCTGTCCAATGGTACAAGCATCATTCTCTGTACCTGCCGCTTGCACGGGATCCGGTGTGTCCAAGACGCGGCGACATTGCTTGCATTGACGCATTTTGAGTTTGTGTGTCCTTCTGATTCCTTCTCTTGGGCAAAAAGCCAGAGGGTTACAGTAGTAACTTCAAAGTAACCTGTGTTCTTAACCGTTGTCAGTTCGTAACTATTTCAACTTCCCTCGTTGAAGTGCCTTGGCACCCGCCGAGCAGTACCTCTTCTCGTGGTCCTCGCGTTCCTTCTCGCGCAGCTCCACGCCGCAGCCATTGCCACACGACACGATACGCATCTCACAGAGCTTCTCGTGCTTCTTGAGCGTGTGTGCGATGATGGTTTGACCGCAACCGAGCGGACAGTAGATGGGTCTAAACGCACACTCGAACTGTTCGTGCTGTAACTTCTGATGAGCAAGCAGCGGCCGCGTGGCGTAGCAGCTGAAGCGGCAGCTCACCACACGCATGCGGCAGTCGTCGCTACGGTGGGAACTCATCATCGTCTGTGGGATGTTACTCTGTCCACAGAGTCCACACACACTGAGGCGGTGCATACACTGTGTCTTTTCGTGCATAGCCAGGTCGGTCTCCAGGAGCTCCTGGTTACACAGCTCGCAGTGGACGACGCGCCTGCGGCATTCACTGGACACGTGTGTAGCCAGTAGATGCAGTGGGATCTTACGTCCACAGCCCAGCGAGCACAGTGTCAGACGACGTGTGCAAGTGCCTGAGACGTGGTCGTCGAGGCCCAGGAACTGGACACTTTCTCCGCATTTGCTCGGGCACGGCAGCATTCTCTGGAGACACTCATCGGTCTCGTGGTGGAGCTGTGCGTTCGCCAGCACAGGCTCGTCACAGCCCCACTTGCACTGGACGCGGCGTAGTACACAGAGCTGCGACTCGTGGAGCTCTCGGTCTTTGAACTTGAGCTCGCTGGCCACACAGCCATTACGGCACCGCACGCGGCGGTGCAGACAGCTACTACGCTCGTGGTCCTTGAGCTCCGCGAATTTGACCAGCGAGACGTCTGTGGATCCAGCGACATGACACTGTAGAGGACAGGGAACGAGCCGTTGAGAGCACTGGTTACGTGCGTGGAGCACGTGCTTCTGGTGGGTCATACGCTCGCCACACTCGCACAGCACCATGCGGAACTCACACTGCGCTGTGTTGTGGACGGGCAGTTGGTTGTACACGACCTGCGCCTCGCACTTGGCCTGCGGACACGCCACACGCCGTAGCACGCACTCGCTCTTGAGATGCAGATCCAGGCCTTCAGCCCACAACGTCTCTTGTCCGCACTGGTTCGGACACTCGACGATACGCTTAGGACACGACAAGCGTTCGTGCTGAGCCAGTGGCTGCGTGTCTTCAACCACTGGAATTCTGCCGTCTCTGCTAGCTTGTGAGCCGATTTCGTGGCCCGTAGTCGGCGTCATGAACCCGCAGCCCCACTTACAGACCCCGTACAACGCGCTTGTACTCGCAAACACTCGTCCGCGGTTGCCGCCGCTCATCGCCGCTCCTAAAACGTGCTGCGTCGCGTGGAAACCGCCTCGTTTCGCGTAGTCAAACGCCGTTTGGCCGTCGAAATCCGTGTGGAACACGTCCGTCTCGTGGTGGTGCAGCAGATACTCCACGAACGTTGTCTTGCCGTTGCTCGCAGCCGCCATGAGCGCCGTCTCGCCGTATTTACGGGTCGCTAGGTTCACATTCGCGCCTCGCTCCACGAGCTCCTGTGCACACAGCGTGGAGCCGTGGAATGCCGCGACGCTAAGTGCTGTACGGCCCGTGGAGCTCTCGAAATTCACAAACGGGTGGTTCGTCGGTCGATCCATGAGGAACTCGACCGCCAGCACGCTCTTGCCGTCGCCGTTCACCACGTACATCTCCTCCACACACGCGGCCATGAGCGGCGTGAGTCCGTCCTTGGTGGTCTCGTAATCGGCGAACGCGCCTTCGTCCAGCAGCTGAGAGATCGCGTAGAAGTCGCGTCTCACGATCGCAGTCTCCAGTCGAGAGTGAAGCGCCTGTTGCTCTCTGGTCTTCTTCGCCACGTTCTTACGAGCACGGATCTCACGTTGCTGAGTCGTCTGCAGCTCACGTAGCCTTTCCATTGACTTGTTCACAAACTCAGAAGTAGCTGTGAGCTTGGAGGCGCTGTGGTTCCAGCCACCGCTATCACGAAGGAAGGTCTTGCTGTTGCATTTCCACTGCGCGTGTAGAAGCGTCTCTTCCAGCGTGAGCGGAGCCAGCCGCTCCTCGAGCTCTCGTGGATCCAGCGGCTTCAAATCAAGCTCCGTAGTCTCTTTTTTCAAACCCTGGTCCTCACGCTCATCGTACTCGACTCTCTTCCCCGTCAGAGGCACGAGCTGCCAGCCTCCTCGCCGTCTCAGTTCCAACGCGCTCTTCCTCTCCGCCTTGACGAGACCCACCGAGCCTGGAACGACCTGGATCGGGAAGATGTGGGTCTTGTGCCACAGCTTGGCGTGACCGTTCGCGAGCAGGATCTCCAGGATCTGCGGGTGGCCGTTGTACACGGCTTCGTGGATCGGCACGCGATGCGTGAGCTGGATATGACGCCGCTTGCGTCTGAAATGGCCCAGCAGAAACGTCTGCGCGACTTTCCGCACGAGCGCCTCCATCGCTGCGTCGCTACGACTCCGGACCACAGAGCTGCTTGAGTCTGACGCCTTGTTCTGCTTGGTACGGAACAGGAACTCGCGAAACATGAGCTGGATCAGCGCCGCGCACGCGTGGAGCTCCTCGGGCAGCAGCCCCGCACTCGCCCCGTGACTGAGCAGCATGTGGACCATCGCTTCATTCCCGACCGCGCTCGCGAAGCTCAACGCCGTGTGGCCATTCAACGCCGCGTACTGTAGCAGTTTAAACGCTCGAAGCTTCTGTTTCGCGGCCGTGAGCTGCCGCTCAGCGGCTTCCACCTTGGTTTCCACGACTTGCACTTCCTCTTGTCGTGCGGGCAGTGACCGTGTCACGACGTTCATCTCAAAGATCGCAGTCGTCAGGCCGTCTTCGTCTGTATTGAGCGACACAGCAAGCCGCCGCTTCTTCTCGCTCAGAGTTTGCCGCACGGTCTTAGCTTTGTACTCGAGCTCGACGCCTCGCACCCACGTCGCCAAGATGCCCACGATGTCCCCACGCAACGCGTCCCGTCGAGGGATCTTCTGGACCATGCCGTAGCCGTCGTCCTGAGGCGTGAACCCGTTCATCGAGAGCCCTTCAAAAGCACGCGTCGACGTCGCAAACGCCTGTGTGCGCATACACTCGCGTCGCACTTTGTTCATCACGTCCGGCGTGATATTCTGGTTGCGGAAGCCTCGCAATTTACTCAAAAGACTGCGGTCCATGAGCAAAGCCTGCGCTGTCTTCCACCACTCCATGTCGATGTACTCGCTGGCGTTGCGACGCCCTCGGGGCATGACGCCGCAGAATAAACAGATCGATTTCATGACCACGAGGTACTCGGCTGGCGGCGTGTTCGTGTTGAGCAGCTTGGCGATGTCCATGGCCGTGATCTCGCGGATGTGGGACAGCATCTCGGCTTCCAGTGCGTTCGAGTCGGCCAGCGACGCCTCGTGGAAGCTCTCGATCTTGGCGACCTGGCTCTTACAGTCCTCCACACGCTCACGTATTCGCTGTGAGTGGGTCGTCTTGGCCTCCGTGTCGGCGATGCTCTCGTTCAGCAGCTTCACGCTCTCGTCCAGCTCGCCCTTGATAGAGTCGAACGCCTGCTGCCTGTCACACACTTGCTGCTCCAATTCACACAGCGTCGCACTCGCCGTACCGCTGGAATACTTGAGAAGCTGTGCGACGTAGTCGTAGTCGCTGCACGCGATCGCCGTGAACAGAGCGCGCTGGTCATTTTCAAGCTCCTCTTGAGCCCGCAGCAGCTTGAGGATCCGCTGGGCGGACGAGTCTTCGCTTGTATCACTCGCAGCGAACGACTCGGCCACACTGAGCACGCTCGAGCCGTGGCGGTTCACGTGGCTGACACTCGCTCGGTTCTTCAGCAGCAGTGCCACCATCACCACGTCACGAGCCATGGTCGCCTCCATTAGCGGAGACCGTCCCCGAGACGTCTCCTGGTTCACGTCGGCCCCGGCCCGAAGCAGCACCTTGGCGATCTCCATATTCCCAAGCGAAGCTGCGAGCGCCAGCGCCGTGAAGCCGTTCGCAAACTCGGTATTCACGCCGCTGTTCTCGTCGTCGTGGTCGATATTCTGCAGGAAATACGCGACCAGGTCGTCGTCCTGGGTCTTTAAAGCCCACAAAAGTCCACTCTCATGGTGGGTCTTGCAGTTCACGAGCCGTCGTTTGGAGACCCACAGGCGAATGGGCCTTGCGCAGTGCTTGGAGCCGGCGCCACACTCACACAGCCGCTGGCGGCAACGCTTCCAGTGGGTCTCGCACTGGTACGCGAACAGCTTCTCTTCGCAACCGTGGGGACACACCACCACGCGCATGGAACACTGCAGCGACTCGTGGGCGTGCATGTCTGCAAACGCGACCTGCTCGCCGCAGCGGTTCGTACAGTCGACGATCCGTTTCTCGCAATCCTCGGCCTCGTGGGTCACGCTGTCGATCTCCTTGAGCTTCAACCCGCAACCGCGTCGACAGTACACGTCACGATGAATACACAGCAGTCGTTTGTGTTGCGCTAGATCCTTCCACACCACGACTTCCTTGCACTGTGGACACGGCAGCTTCCGCATCGCACAGTCGTACAAAAGATGGTACGCTCGCTCGTTCACCCGCAGTGTTCTACCACATCCAGCGTCGCACCAGCCAAACACTCGCAGTGCGCATTCCTCGTTGGCGTGGGTCTCCTGCTCGCAGAACCACACGAGTTTCTCACACTGCGGACACGGCACGAGCCGCTTGGGACAGTCCAGAGTTTCATGGACAGCGAACTGTGCGCTCGGAATCTTCACAGGGCAGCCAAAGCGACAGCGACGCGGGAGCTGCGTGCAGTGCTTGGTTACATGGACGGTGAGTGCTCGGTGGGCCATGGGATCGTGGCAGTGCTCGCAGTGGGTCTGCCGCAGCTCACACAGTGCGTCTTCGTGTTCACTGAGCTGCAGAAACGGCAGCACCGCCCCACAGCCGAGACGGCACTTGGCGTTGCGAAGGTTGCAGCGCTTGGCGAGATGGTGGGAGACAGACTGGGACATGAGCCGCTGGCCGCAAGCCACTGGGCACGGCACGAGCCGTAATTCACACTCGTGGCTCTCGTGGTGCGGCAACTCGCTGGCGACGATGAGACCGCAGTGGAAACTGAACGCCACTGCGTTCTGGCCGGTCTTGGCGGCTGCCTTGTCCGACTTATCGCTGGGAAGCTGCACGTCGTACTCACGTCTCGTCAAGTCGATCCAGTCGCAGTGACCGTCACGCTGGAACTCGGCCATGTGAAGCAGAGTCTCCTCATTGAAGCTGAGAACACGCACGAGCAGTGAACGCTCGTGCTTCTGTGCGACCATAATCGCCCACTCGTCTTGGAGCTGGGCATGCAGAGGCTCCAACCACTCGAGCAGCGCTTGCCGTGTCGTTCGGGTGTGCCAAAACTCTGCCTCTCCTTCCTCTCGCTGCTCGTCTTCTTCGTCTTCATCTTCACTTCCTCCTCTAGTTCCTGCTTGGTCGTGACGCTGCTTGAGCTTCTCAAGGAACAGCGTCGTACGGTCGAGCCGTTGCTTCATCGCTCGCATGGACACACGGGCCTCCGTGGTGACTGTTGCATCGCTGGTGAGTTGCTGAGACCCCAAGTCCTTCTCGCAGTCGAACAGCCTCAGCGTCTTGCCGCACAGATCCAATCGACAGTGCGTGAGTCGCTTGCTGCAATCCCCGGCGTCGCTCAGCGTATGAGCATCGAGCCAATGCGCTGCCATCATCTCACCCTCCGATTTGCACTTGTTCGGACACGGCTTCGGCTCGAGACTGCACTGCCACGCGTAGTGTTCGTCCAGGAAGCACGCGAGAAGCTGGCCACCACTGCTACTACAACCGGCGTTCTTACAATCCACCAGTCGAAACGGACACTCGGCGTCTTCGTGGTGCCTTCGGCTATCGGCAGCGCCTCCAATCCACGCTCTGCAGCCGTGGTGACTCCATTTGCACGGGATCCGACGGGTCTCACACAACGAAATGACGTGGAAGTCCATTTGATCCACAGCGACGTCCATGCCACAGCCGCCTGTGCCCGTGCGACCACCTGTGCACTTGATAAGCCGCTTCACACACTGCGTGCGCTTGTGTTTGCCGCTTTGGTTCGCTGGGAACGGCGCTGCGCCACACTGTTGCTTGCATTCCACCAGCCGCTTCACGCACTGCATGGTCTCGTGGGTGTCTCGTTCATCGTACTTGAGCTGTCCGTCGACGCGGTCACATCCCAGTCGACACTCAACGAGTCGCTTGCGGCAGTGGTCTCGCTCGTGGGACTCGCGCTCGTCCCACGCGAGCAGCGCATCGCAGCCGTGCTGGCGATTGCCACACACTACGACACGCTGCGTGCACTCGACTTGGTCGTGGGCCAGGCGCTGGTCATGGGCGATCGACTCACCGCATCGCTCGCAGTCGATACGGCGCTTGGTGCATTCGTGGAGCTCGTGCGTGGGCAGCAGATCCAACGGCGCCATGAAATCACAGCCGTCACTGGCATGCTTACACATCGTCGGCAGCGTGAGGCTCATGTGGGTCGCCACGTACGCCTGGTGGTCCAACGCCTGCGTCAGCGCGTGCTGGAGCTCTCGCTGAATAGCCACAGCGGACTCATTTGCTGGCTCTAGAGCCTTTGCGTAGTTCTCTGCGTCTCGGCCGCTTTGGTCTTGGACTCGTAGCATCTCCAGGAACACGTCGTGCCACTCCTCCGTGCCTGGCTTGCGTTTACTACCGGCAGGAGTACTCACAGGCCGTCCGCCCCACCGCGTCGGCCGTCGGTTGGCGCTGTTGTGCCGGCGGATCGCGTTCTCGTTAAAGTGGAAGGTCTCCTTGCCACTCGCCGATCGGACGCTGTACTCGTGCATCGCATGAAGCAAATGCCGCATCACCACAAGCTGCTGGTTGCTCACTGCGTGCATCAGCGCCGTCTTCCCCTCACGCGTCTGGTAGTGGAGCAGCGCACTCGCCTCCCTCAGCAGCAGCAGCACGACGCCCTCGTGGCCGCAGCAGCTCGCCCACGTCAAAGCCGTGTGCTTGAGTCGACTACTTTCGTGGAGCACGTCCACGCCCATTGAGAGAAGCGTTCTCGCGGCCTCTGTGAAGCCACACGCCGCTGCTTTTGTGAGTGGCGTCCAGCCATCTCGGGTCTCTCGGTTGAGAAAGTACACATTGACGAACGGCTGCGAATTGGTCTTGGTCTTGCTGTGGCTGGTGATGGACTCGTAGTCGAGTAACGCGTTCGTGAAGTTGAACTCGGTCAGATCTGGTGGAAATTCCTTCACAAACCGCAGTAGTTGGGTCTCTTGGAGTAGTGGGATCCGCAGCAGCGTCTCCATGTCAGCGGCGACGACATCGTGGCGACGCAGAAGCTCGATACACTCGCGCAGGCGACTGTCACGGTCAGCGAAGTCAGCGTGCTGCATCTTCAGCTGATGCTGATGCGCCTCCATTATCACCAACGCCTCGCAGTTGCCAAGCCTCGTGGCCCAGTCAAACGCCGTCTGCCCCGCTGCGTCGTGAGCGTGGAGATCAGGAAGAAGCGCGAGCACGCACTCGACCATACAGTTGCCAAAGACTTCTTCTGCTCCAGTTTGCCTTGAAAGGTCATCAAGATTGTTGTTCGGCTGAGCCGCTGGCTTGATGGATTGCTTGCGTGGCTTCTGGAGCTGCTTGGGCTTTGGATCCTTGTGGCTGGCTTCTGCAAATGGAGCGGCCGCTGCGATCGCCTTCATCAGCGGCGTGTACCCATGCCTGTTGCGGTCGCTAATAGAAACGCCATCACTGATCCAGGTCCAATACAGTTAGTAGGACAGCTCCTGTAGCTGGCAATCGTAAAAACCCACTCACCACTGTGTTATCAGGCGAAACGCGTCCAAGTCTCGTGCTCCGATCGCCGCCAGCAGCGCCGTCTCGCCTCCAAAAGTCTCGTAGGTCGCGGAAACATCGCCGTTCGTGATCATCCACAAGATCCGTTGGAAGTCGCGTCGCTGCAGTGCCGCCTCATACTCCTTGCGGGCCTTTTCCGTCGGCGGACGACTGGCAGTAGACGCATGAACCAACGGCACGAGCCGCCGCTTGCGACTGCCGCTTCCGCTGCCTTCTCGGAGACTTGAATCCTCAGCATCTTCTGTGTCTTGAGTCGCCGACGGCCGATACTTCTTGATCTTCTCGGACTGCAGCGTCGCGAGTCGCAGAGGTGACTGTGCCAGCCGATCCATCATCGCTTGGCGGGTCTCTTCGACTGTTGTTAGCCGTTAAGCGTTCGCCCTGCATCTTGCGGCGGTCTCACTTTTGCTATATAAAGCGACGCGAATTTTAGGTCTCTTTCAGGCGCCGCACATTTGATGAGGGAGCTCTTCAAAGAGCACACACGCAAGCCCCAACCACGACGTCGACACGAGTTCTGAGCAGCTACAGCAAGGCGGAGGAAGCACTCGTCGCCTGCCCGTCACTGTATGCCAACAGCGCTGCCTGTGACTGAGCGTGAGTGTGGTGGTCTCACCTTCATGAGCCAACGTCGCTTGTCCGGTGGGCGTCGTTGATCTCTCGTGACTGAACCATGAAGCGCCGCTCGGCTCCGACCGCAGGCGTGGTCAAGACGAGGCCGATTGAGGTCCTGCCGATGTCGTTCTTCCTACTGATCGTGCACGAAACTCCACGAATGAGCATCGCGCCGCCGCAAAACAATAGTAGAGCAGTCGATACCTTCCCCAGGGAGAAGCTGGTGCCGCCGGTGTTCCCTCAGACGCCTGGGATCAAGTTCGTGGAGCTGGAAGAGGCCTTCGTGAATCCATTCGAGCACGAGCGACGGCTCGACGCAGCCCACACGATCCGCTTCTGTCGGTTCATGAACGCCATGCGCCGCAAACACACCCACGCGCCCGTAATAGCAGCAACCAGCGGAGACCTTCCGTCACAAGTGAGACCGTCGACACTTCCCTTCGGCCGGCCGCAGCAGATCCATTTCTTCGTGCGCTCGTTTGTGCGTGGAGACGAAGGCGGACTCGTGCAGTTGCTGATTCGCTGGCGACTGCTGTGTCTCCATCTCTCGCCTGACGACGCGCTGGCTCCATTTCAGCACTTGCAGTGGCTCTTCCGCAGCGACTTCGTCAGCGCGCGAGACTCTCTCGCTGGTATCGCGAAGGGCATCGCGATGGAGATCTTGTTTCCACGGCAAGAGCTCGACAGCAGTGACGATTCGAACGCCTCTCTGCGTGGCGGCAGCGTCGACGACTCGGGTATCATACGCATCACCAAGCGATACGTTGTCTTCGCGAGCCCCGTCGACCGGATCGTCGCCACCGACACCCCACGAACCATCGATACAGACTTGGAGAGACCGCCGACAGGAGTCATCGTCAGTGATACGTCGCCCCCACCGCTCGTCATCCCGCCATCGTCCCTACCGACACCTTCTCCAGTCGTACGAAGACTCTGCGTCGCTCAGCTCGTGCCGCTACTGAAAGAGCAGCGCGTTGCGATGGTCGTCAAGCTGAACGCTTTGCCTCGGTACGACGACCAGCTCATCATCCGTGGAGGCATCGACCATCTCGACTTGTCCACACGAAGCGACAGTGAAGGCATCGACCGCAGAGTCGTCGCACGGTTCCTCGAGTCGTGTGAGAACGCGTCTCCACACGGCGTCGTGGCTGTGCATTCGTCTTCTGGTCTGGGACGCGCAGCTTTTTGCGTGGGCTGCTACTTGGTCAAACACCTCCAGTTCTCGGCAGCCGAGGCGATTGGTTGGATCCGCTTCTGCTGTCCAGGGGCGATTCCGAGCTGGTACGAGACGCTGCTACACAACATGGAGGCGACGCTCATACGTGAGGGACACGAACACAGGCGTCAGGAAGAGCAGGCAGGCAGCCTGTCGAGTCGACGGTCGCTGGATGACTTGGCTCAGACGTCGTCGCTGTCACCAGCACGACTGGCATCTGAGATCAGCATCGGCAAGATGTCTCTGGGCAGAGACTCGCTGCTGGGCACGAAAGACAAGTCAGCACGCGACAGAGAGACCGGCGCAGGTAGTCTTGGCCCAGTGAATCCGGCGCAGGTCGTGCCCGTGGCTCGTTCGTCCGGCTCGTACAAGGTGCTCCAGGCCGCTCAGCAGCTCATCGCGTCGGACGCGACGCTGGTCAGGCGGAGGCCTCTCACACAGGGAGCCGCTGGACGAAGACGGCTACTCGACAACCACCACACGCACCGTGTGAGTGATACTGGCATAGCTACTGGGACTCGGGACTTTGCCACGATCCACAAATTCCTCCATCAGTCCACTGGTTCAGCAGCTTCGTCGTCACGCTCTTCCGCATCTTCCACCTACAGTACCAGCAACACCTCGGCACTACGGCCGCCCGCGACTGCACCTGATAGAAGCACCACCATGACGAGTCTCATGCGGAGCCACAGTAAAACGGAGCTTACATTCGACTAGTATAAACCCCGAAATCCTCACTCACCATTTCTTGGGTATTTCTTCGAGTCTTGTCTTCACTGTGGGCTCACGACGCCGCGCTTCTCCAAGCGCGCAAGCGGCCTGGTCGCATTCTGCTCGATGCAGCTCTCGGCAATCGCCAGCACACGCTCGTGGACCTGCTCGATGGTCTCGCTGGCGTCCACCACGTGCCATTGCGGGCTCTCGGTCTTCATGATCTCGTAGAAGTTCTGGTACACGCGCTGCTGGAACGCCGTGGTCTCGTACCTTTCCTGACCAAAGTCCGCGCGCTTGGACGCCTTGTCCACTGGGATATCCAGGAAGATGACGGCGTCGGGCTTGGGCAGACCGATCTCCGGTTGCCAGCACCAGTCGATGGTCATGCCGGGCTTGGCGGCCGAGAACGCCACGCCGCTGTACGAGTACCGGTCCATGACAATGTTGACGCCGCTGCTGAGCAGCTCCTCCATCTTCGTGGCCGCCTCCCAGCGGTTCGCAGAGAACAGGAGATGGATCACGCGGTCGTCCATGTGCTCGGTCGTGGTCAAGTACGAGTTGATGGACTGGCCGATGGCCGTGCTGCGGTCCGGAAAGTGCAGCAGCGAGGCCGCGCGGCCCGTGGTGATGAGCTTCTTATGCAGCAGCTTGGTCTGCGTGGTCTTCCCGCAGCGGTCGACGCCTTCAAACAGCACAAACACGCCGCGACGCGACGCCACTTCACTCGCCATTTTCAACATGGAGCTGCTCGTGATGGGGGAAGGTAGATAAAGATCGTTTCCCGCTAAAACGTAAATTAAGTTTGTGACATATATTTAGGACAAAACCTAATCTAGCGTGGTACGTAACATTAAGTTTGAGGTCCGGCGATTATGAAGGTGGAATCGAGTGTGCGTTCGCCCCGTCGGTATGAGAGAAGGACGAGGCGTCTGTGGATGAGCGTGTGCGCTGCTTGTAGAATACCAGGTCGTCGGCGTTGCCCATGGCGCCCAGATCTCGAAGCTGGCGGTGCATCATCTTCATCACGTGCGAGCATTCCTAGTCAAAAGAAAAAGGAAAATGTAGCCATTGCGTCAGTAGCTCCTCGTGTGTTGCCAGTAGCCTCTCATCACTCAAGACGCTTCAATCGCACCTGTATGTTTTCGATCGTGAATGCCATCGATTCGTTGATGAGATCCACCTTGTTGATGGCGCCGTCCAGCGTCTCGGTCGGATGGTCCATCGCCATCTTCTTCAACGCCGCATTCGATTCCTCTGTGTGAGTGAAGGGACACGTATCTTAGTACCCACGCATTCGCCACTAGCTTCACCCCCGCAGATAATTAACGTACTCAGCACAGCGAGCTTTCTGTCGAGCGGCAGCGGCTCCGTCTCCGCCTGTCGCGTGCCGTTGGACCGGAAAACGAACGACGTGGCGCTCGCCGCGGTCGGCACGTTGTTCGTGAGCGACGCAGCGGTAGCAGCAGTCGCGTTCGCGAGTGTAGAACCTCTTTGCTTGGCTTCATTCAGCTTCTTCAGCGCGAAATCGCGGAACGCCGACGTCATCTCCGACGCCATCTTCGTCACTTCCCTTCCTGCGGATCTCAAATTCGAAAATGTCATTCACTCTCACAATCACGCTTCTAATTGGCTGAAAACTATCCACATATCCATTTCATTGGTTGAAATTGGGTGAAGCCCATTTTTGAGGAGCTCTTCGCCTTTTTCAACGGGCAATTCTAATCGTGCGGAGTATTGAGAGCCCGTTTGACCGGCGCTTCTATCTATCGGCAGCCATGCGCACACGAATCTGGGAGGACACTGCCGCCATGAACATCGTGAGCGTGCTGGGCTTCGTCATGAACGATGACGGCGAGGTCGTCGGCCCGGAGCGCACGCAGGTGCTGTGCAAACTCATGCCGTCCATCCACACGGCCACGCACCGCGCCATCCTCGCAATGCTCGTCGTCGGGCTCAGCGACGCCGACACGCAGACGTACGTGGGTCTACCTTCCGTCTTGTATGCGTAGCTGTTTATTGATGAGGTTTATACGATGGAAATGGACAGATTCTATGCCGAGAAAGGCCTCAAAGTGCTGAACGAGTGGCTGCTCGACGGCGTGCGCAAGCCGCTGAGCGGCACTGCGAGCATGCGCGAGAAGCAGCGCGTGGAACTGTACTCGCAGGTGCGCGCGCTCCTGCGCGTGCTGGACGCGAACGTTCAGACAGACGACAAGCGCAAGCAGAACGCGTTCCTGAACGACACGCTGGTGAAGCTCGCCGACTTTCTCGACGGCAGCGGCCCAGGTATTTTACAGTGTAATAGTCACCCTCCATCTCTCATGAGCTCCTCACTAACAGTGCCTGTTCTATTAGAATTTGCAGCGGAATGGAGTCGTGTGAACATCTACCGCCGCCATTTTGAGAGCGCGTGTGGTATCCCGACGAGCGTGCGTGAGGCACGAGCCGAGGCCAAGCTCTACGGCTTGCGAGGCGCCGACGTCAAGCCGGCAGCCAAGCAGCAGTCCTCACAGGCCTCCACTTCCTCGTCGTCTTCCTCGGCTTCTACCAACGGAACGACCACGACATCAACCACAGCGGCGTCCAAGATCTCACCGCTGTCGGTGCTCAACTACCAGCCCAAGTCGTTTCTGCAGCCCAAGGACCCGAACGCCAAGGACGAAGACATGGAGTTTTTGGCGGACGACGACGACGAGCTCATGCTGAGCGACGACGGCGTGCTGATAACCAACGTGAGCCAGGTCGCATTGAGCGCCTCGCTTGACGCCAAGATCCGCAACCACGGCCACAGTATGCAGTACGGCGAGCGTGCGCCGTGCCGCGTGTGTCGCCGCATGACGGCCAAGCGATGCGAGCGTTGCAACGCGTGTGTCAAGTGCGCGCAGAAGGACACGTGTAACCCGCTGCTGGCGTCGTCCGGCTCGCGTCCGGACGGTGGACAAGCAGCTCCCGTGCCCACTGGCGGTCTCTCAGTGTCGGACCGCAACGTCGCCGTGCTGGGCTCGGCCATGGACCAGGCGATCTACAAGGCGTTCAAGCACGAGGACTTCCACTCGGTCTTCAGTCTCATCAGCAACGGCATGGACGTCAACTTTCAGCGCGTCGAGTCGGACTTCTCGTCGGCGTTGATGGCTGCTGCCCACCACGGACGAGAGGACGCCACCGACCGACTCATGTCGCTCGGTGCGAACCCGTGCCTCACCGACTCGAGTGGCGTCGCCGCGTGGATGTTCGCCAAGCGCCGAGGCCACGTCGATCTCGCTGACAAGCTCAAGAAGGCCGTCGACGAGTGGAAAAGCTGAGCGTGAAGAGTCGAGTGGCGTGGCGTGGGTTTTGGAATGAAGAGCTGTCGGAATTAGCAAGCAAATACAACTGTGAGATCGTCCGGCGCGTCGTTTATCTAGTGTATTCGGGTCAGCAGCCCGCCGTGTCGGGGGGCAAATCATCATTTTTGTTTCGCGTTGTGTTGTTTGGTCGTAAGTCCACGGCTTCTGTGCAAGGCGCTCTCGTTGAAGGAAGCTCTCTAGAACTTCCACTCGGGATCGACGTCCATGGCCCACACAAACTTCTCTCGCAGCGTCTTGGGGAACACGGCCGAGATCGGGACTTCGTTCTGTTTCATCATAAACACCATCAGTCAGAACACTCTAAAAGATGAAACAATCAGAAGGTGAGACCCTACGTACCCTTTTGCACCAGGCCACCGAGATGCGCGGATCCATGTAGTTGATCTTGGACGTGCCCAGCGCCACTTGCTTGTTGTCGTTCTTGTCTTGCAGCTTGAGCTCCAGCACTTCGATCTTCTTCTGCCACGCCTCGATCTTCTTGCTGACTTGGTCCACCGACGGCACGCGCTGGAACAAATGTGCCTGCGCCTTCTTGGCGAGCGGATCTTCCTCCTTCACATTCTTCTCGTCCTTGATGTCGTCGCCGTCCTTGAGCCGGACCTGCTTGGTCTTGCCCTTGGCCACCAGGCTCTTCATTTCCTTGAGCTCCTTGACCTGCTCCTTCAGCTGATCCAGCTGCGCGTTCATCTTCTCGAGCGTGACATCAAACGTCTTCGGCACCGTGCGCTGGTGATTACATAGGATCGCGACCTTGCGGTTGGCGTCGTTGTAGGTCACAACCTTTGGCGCCGAGTCCATGGTGCCATTCGGGTCGATCAGCGGAGGCAGCTCTTGTTGTAATGTGACCGAAGCGTTGAACGTACGGAAGACCTTGGCTGTGAGCCCGGGCATGAGCGAGCTCAGGTGCTTGTTGAGCTCGCTCGTCGACAGCTCGTTGAAGACTTCTTCGTTCTTGTCCTTCTTCTCGCAAAACTTCTTCAGGTTCATATACACCTGCTTGCCGACGTCTCCGTACTTTTCGAGCTCGACTGTGTTGTTGTACGGCATCGAATCCTTACCCAAGAACGACAGCGTGAGCTCGCAGTTGCGGTCGTTGAACGACACGTGCTCCTTGCGCAGACTGCAGCAGCCGACCGTGTCGGCCTCATCCTCGCCTTTCTCGTTACCCACACGCAACGCGAGGATATCAATCACCCACATCGCCGTCGACCGTTGCCGCGTGAACATATCCTTGGCCTTGAGTCCCTTCTGGTAGTCCTTTCGGATCTTGTCGATCGACTTCTTCAGTCGCCGCGCCTTCTCGTACTTGGCCATGTCCGACTTGCCCTTGAAACTCGAACTCGCTGCGAGCCACACGTACTTGATGCCGCCCATGACGTTCTCGTTCCAGTACGCGAGCCACGACACCGTGTCTCTGTGGATCACTTCCTTCCACGCGTGGCCGGGCACGTTACAGATCGGCACGCGGTCGGAAATGCCCACGTTCACGGTCACGTCGCCCGGCATGACTCGGTCTTTGAGCGTTCCGGTCTTGGGGTGCTCTCCTCGTCCTCGGAAAAGTCCAGGCGGCTCAATACGGAAGTTTCCCACCTTCTCCAAGTGGCCGTCGACGATCGCGAAGCCGTTCGTGAACTGCTCGAGCTCCTTGCGCTCCTTCTCCGGCAGCTTCTCTTCTTTTGTCATGTTCTTCTTCTCATCGCGTACTTTCTCGAGATGCGTCGCAATCAATGAAAAGTCGCACTGCTCAAACACCTTCACCTCGTGGCCTTTGCCCAGCGCCTTCTTGAAATCCGTGAAGAAGTTCTTGTTGAAGATCTTGGCCGTCTTGGCATTGCCCAGCTGCGGTCCGTCCTTCGGGATCGCAGCGTAGAAACTCGCGAGCTCTTCTTGCAAAGGCGTGAGTTTGATCTGCTTACCCGCGTAGATCAATGGGATATTGTGCGGCGTGTACGACGGTGGGAACATGACGCCGTTGTGTTCCAGCGTGCGCCACTGGATCCCTTCCGGCAGCTCCTCGGCCTTCCACCAGCGGTACGCCTTGATGGCCATGTCCAGCCGCTCGCCCTTGGAGTGGACCTTGAGCTTGCGCACGTTGCCGCCTTCTCGCTTGATGGGCTTCTTCTTCTCGTCCTTGACGCTGCTCTTGCTGGTCGTCTTAGTGGCTTTCGACGCGCGCTTGTCCTTAGCTGGCGCTGACGCTTTCCGCTTCACACCGGCGGTCGTCTTGCTTTCTTTCTTGACGCTCGTTGTCGCCTTTCTGTCGCTGCTGCCATTGCTACTGCGCTTGTCACTCGCGCGCTTCTTGAGCTGCACGAGTGGCATGGAATCCGAGTCTGAGTCCGACTCGATGGCCACCTTCTTGGTCTTGGCGGCCGCTGCTGTCGCCGCTGAGCGTGAGCTGGAACTGCCGTTATTACGGCTGGAGCTGCTGGTCGTCGAGGGCTCAAAGTCGTCGTCGCCGTCGGCCTCGCGGGCCTTGCGCTTGGACGCCGCCGCGCGCTTCTTCAGCAGCGAGATGGGGATGAGGTCGTCGTCGCTGCTGCTGCTCATACTGACAGGCTGGGCTTCTGGAACTGCTGATAAATGGATAGATCTGGATCCAAAGTCCACAACTCGGTCAGAAATTTCTGTGGCGTCGACCGAAATGACACGAGAACTTGGTGGATATGGCGCACCTGGATCACAGAAGCGGCTCAATTGACAGCTCTGCGCTTCTTCTATCTAGTGGTGGTGTCTGTGGTGCGATTTGCCGGGTCTGGTGCACACACGCGGCGCGTTCGCGTGATGCCTTCTTGTCGTCGGGGGGAGATCGCTCTTGCCCACCAACACTAGGCGACGGGTAAGAGCAATGGGTCGGTCCGCACAGAGGGTGGGCGACTGAACTGGATCGTCACGGGTCGGGTTTCACACCAAACGGGTTTTGGGAAACGACCCACCCCCGCCAAAATTCTGAAACGGGTGGGTCTCATCAACCCATCTCCATCTGCTTCAACCAGGCCTGCTATTTCTAAGTACGCATACGAACTTACCGGATTGTAGCACGACCCGGGAACCAGACCCACGGGCCGAGCAAAATGTTCACGCGGCCTGGTCTCTGTACCAGAGTGATGGTTCCTTTGATTGACGTGGTCCACACTTCCTTCACACCAGATTCTTGTGGCACGTGCCAAAAGATGTTTGAGCAAATCGCGAGCAGCTCCGATCCAATGCCAGGCGCCAGCAACGGACGTGGCGTGAGGCACTGACGCAGTATTCGATAGATACCTAGACACACAGCAGCAGCAGCAGCAGCAGCAGCATCATGGCGTCGGAGAGCAACACGCAGCGCATCGCGACACAACTGGCCGTGGCGGCGGCCGGCGCGGCACTTGCGCATTACGTCGGCACGCGCGGAAAGGCGGCGGCTGCTCAGCGCAAGAGCGCCGTCAGCGCCAAGAAGAGCCACGCCAAGAAGCACGCGGCGCCCATGAGCGTGGGGTCTGATGGCGACAACGACGACGAGAAGAAGCGCCTGACGTCCGTGGTGGTGCGCGTGCCGGCGACTACCGCCAACATGGGTCCGGGTTTCGACACCATCGGCATGGCGCTCGACATTTGGACCGAGATCACGGTCGAGATCCTGCCGCACGACGGTCACTCGCCTGCCAAGATCGTGCTCACGAACGAAGGTGAGGGCGCGACGGAGCTGCCCACAGACGAGACCAACCTCGTGGTCGTGGGTCTGCAGGCGGCGTACCGCGCTGCTGGTGAGGAGATCCCAAAGAACCTCAAGATCCACTGCAAGAACCGCATCCCGTTCGCGCGTGGCCTCGGCAGCAGCTCGGCCGGCATCGTCGGCGGTATCATCGCGGGTCTTGCGCTTGCGGGCATGCGTCTGCCAGTGCGCGGCCGTGAGGAGCTGCTGCAGCTCGCGTCCGAGATCGAGGGCCACCCGGACAACGTCGCGCCGGCCATCTACGGCGGCCTGCAGCTCGGCATCTTTGCCGACGACCGGTGGTACTCGTCGCGCGTGCAGATCCCTGACGGCCTGCAGTGCGTCGTGTTCATCCCGGACTCGACGGGCCCCACGAGCGTCGCGCGTGCCATCCTCCCGAAGAAGGTGGACCGCAAGGACGCCGTGTTCAACATCGGCCGCGCCGCGATCCTCGTGAACGCCTTCAACTCGGGCAACCTGGACGAGCTGCGCTTTGCCACGCAGGACATGCTCCACCAGCCGCAGCGTGGCGAGGCCCAGTACCCGCACCTGTTCCCGCTGATCAAGGCCGCGCTGGACGCCGGTGCGCATGGCTGCTTCCTCAGCGGCGCCGGCCCGACCGTGCTGGCCATCACGAGCGGCCGCTCGGGTGATATCTTCACGCAGAAGCTGGCCGAGCGCCAGGAGAACCGCGTGGCCGAGGCCATGCGCCAGACCGCGGCCTCGATCAGCGTCACGGGCTCGCTGTTCATCACCAACCCGGAACACCGCGGCGCGTACATTGCCCGCGCGTTCCCGCGCTTCTCGGACCGCAGCGTCGCGCGCTACGAAGGCGACGTGGACGATTTGTAAGTAGTAAATACAGATTATGTCATGAAGGTCTCCGGTATTGTTGTGGTTCAATGGATGGATGCAATGGCATGCCATCGCGAATAATGAATATTATTTTATGGATTAATACGTGCTAAACCGCCGCAGCAGCACGGGCCGCAGCGGGTTGAGCTTGAACGCCTTCTTGCGGTTCGTGATGAGCACGCTCGTGACCATGGCGTTGGAGTGCATGGCCTCGTTCGTGGACAGTAGCACGCCCTGTTGGCCCGTGGACACGGACCCCAGCACGCTGCCGTTCTTGAACGTCCTCGCGGTGGCGAGGGCCATCGTGTGGGTCTCGTTGTTGAGGATCGCTGGGTAGTTGGAGCTCACGCTGAGCACGCAGCCCACGACGTGGCTCATGTCGATCACTGGAATACTAGCCCGTAGTGCCTCGCGGAAGCCCATGATCATGCGCTCGCCTATGGTCTCACTGGAGACGGACATCATGCGGAGCTTCTCGCCCGTGCGGATCTCACAGCCCACGACGAGCGTCGAGTCGTCGAGCGCCTGGAATGGCTGGATCAGCTGGAACTTGGACATCTTGGCCGTTCGCGACTCGTGTCGAGGCCGACCGAGTGGGTAGTACATCGGCAGCTTGGTCTTCTCGAGATCGAACCGCTCAGGCTCATTCACAAAGTCGTGGAGCATGCCCCTGCAGCCGTCATTCAACGCCGTGAACGCTGGCTTCTGGTCCATCGTGTGGAGCTCGCGACCGACGGCCTGCGTGACCGTGAAGGTCTTTTCCTTGGGCTCGTAGCACGTGAAGCACGCGTGGGCGACCTCCACACTGGGCGAACACACCGCGAAGCAGAGACCGTGGGTCGTCACCTGGGTCTCGCCACCTTCTGAGCAGATCTGCGTAGCTGGATGGCCGTTGCGTGTCGTGGAAACGTAGCTGCCGCCTGCGACGATGCTGAACGAACAGTCCACAACCTCGTTGGCCGTCTTGACCACCACTTCCTCTGTGCCGGCACTCAGCGTCATCCAGATAAAGTCCGGACTCTCCTCCGGCTCCATGTCCAGCAGCCTCATACCCAACTCAATACACTTCTTCGTCGCGTCACGCGGCGTCTCGGTCTTCAGATTGGCGTTGAGCACCGTGTACGAGCCTTCCGGATCGAAGATACCCCACAGACCAAGAGCTGGGCCGCTATCCACCGACCCAGCGTCCGTGAACACACCGCCGTTCGACGTGCCGCCCATGAACAGCGTGTCTGGTGCCGCTGCTGCGAGTGCCTTGTAGACGAGGTGTCCGTCGTGGAAGTTGGAGTACGAGACGATCATCAGGTGGGGCACCGAGCCGCCCAGCTCCGTCACGAGCGACGTGAACGCCATCTTCGCTGCTGCTTCTGTATCCGTCTCGGTCGTAATCACACTCGCGACGCTCACGTCGCTGTGGAACACGTCGGGTGTCGTCGTGCCGGTCTTTGGAGGTAGCCGCACAGTCGCTCGCATGTCCAAGTCGTGGGGCATTGGCTCGGAAAGCGGCGGCGTCGGCAGGCGAGACGAGAAGCGCATTTGAGACGACGCCAGCGACGGCGCAGGCGAGAACGCCATCTCTGTACTGGATATCGTCGCGCTGGCGGCTCCCAAGCCAGCGGCATCGTCCGGCCGCAGGAAGCTTCTCGCCTGGAGAGAGCACGACGTACACAACCGCGTCTGGTTCTCTTTCTGCGCAACGCCTGGCTGGACGACCCACTTGCGACTGCACTGACCGCACACTGGCTCACCACACGAGCGACAGTGGTGGCGAGGCTTCACCAGCGAGAAGAGACTGCGGCAGAGTCCACAGCGCGTGGCCTTGGATCCCTTCCACTCGCTCTTGGTGAGCAGGTTCACAGGCTGGAACAGCGTCCTGTAGAGCTGTTCGCGGATGCCAATGAGTCGCGACGTGAAGTTCTGGACGATCCGCTGGCCGATAGCACTACTGAACTGCTCCTGGAAGTCGATGAACATCATGAGCGTGACCTCGTACGTGCCCTTGACGCCCGTGGGCGTGACAATGTAAATGCCCTTGTTAATCACCGCTCGCTTGCACTTGGACACACTCGTGGGGATACTCACACGCTCGCTGTTGAGCCGCGTGGCCAGCTCGTCGCCCTTGAACGACTCGACCGACCGCACGTACCCGTAGCCTCGCTGTCGGCCGTCGGCCATAGTCTCCACATTCGAATACTCGACAAAGAAGAAGTCCACGGGTTTGACAAAGCGACCGGCGAAGCGACTGGCGTGCCACTTGACCTGCAGCCTCGGCAGATCCTTGGGCATGGCGTCGCTCGCCGCAGAGCTCTGTGTACGCGGCGACGCGTTCTCCTTATCCGTCGCCTCCGACGCCGAGTCGACTCTCGATTCCCCACGCTCTTTATTGGCCGCCGGCACGTCCATCTTCTTGATCACCGACGCATGAAGCAGTCCTGGGAACACCTTGGACTCGATCTCAAAGTAGCTCTTGCTGTCACGCGGCGACAAGTAGTCCATCACAGTGTGGAGACTCGCCTTGACCTCACACGACACGCGAAAGATCACTTTGCTCGCGTCTTCATCACTCACAGTCGCCGGTCGATACACATGGACGTCCTGCATGCGCTTGGTCAGCTTCCACGACATCTTGCTCACGAGACTCGACAACTGGACGGCTTCTTGGGCTTTTTCCTCCAGCTTCTCCGCGATACTCGTGACGTTCTTGCGCTTACCGGTCTTGAGCTTCATCGCGCCCAGCTCATTCGTCACTGACTCGTACGCACGCTCGTCAGCGTGGAGTCTTCCCTGGTCATACAACCCGGTCGTGCGGCGGCCCTTAATCGCCGCTGAGAACCGCGCAAACGCCGAGTCCTCACTGCTGTCGTCCTCGCCATCGCTATGTGTGTTGCCGGCGGGTCGCACAGGCACGCCAATGGCCACGTCGCGGTCTGTGATGGACGTCAGGCCCGAGATCGTGCCCGTGCGTCGCCTCGCGCGGGCGTCTTCGCTGTTGCGCACGGCGTGGAGCGGATTGCGCGCGTCCTGGTAGCTGCCTTCGCCGCTCGTGCTCAGCGAGAAGCTCATGTCGAAGGAGCTCGGGCGCATGGGCTCCACGGCGTCGTACGCGTCCTCCACGTCGTCTAACAGGAACCGGTCCATTCTGGTTGCTTTGTGTCTGTCTTGTCTATCTATCTACTGAGGTCCGGGGCACCGAGGATCGAGGATCGATCGGATTCGGAAGGCGCGGGACTCGCAGACGAGAGGGTCGGTCTGCGCCGTCTGCCGCCTGGAGTAGAGTGAGCTGCTCGTGCGGTGCGGGGCTGTAAATGCGCTGGTGGGTGGGTGCGCTCGCTCGCCTGGAATGGTCCGCCCTGCTCTTTTATTTCGGTTCGTCTCGTTGCCCTTTTGCGGTCGTCGCGTCGACGCGTTCACTCGTGCCGTGCCGACGGATAATCAATCGCACGCACACACACAGAGGCAGGGGCACACAGACAGAGGCACAAGGGCGACTGCCTCGGCTTGGCTCTTGGGCGTGATGAGGCCGCGTGTGAGGGGAGCTCAGGTAGGTAATGACGGGGAGCTCAGCTCAGTGTGCCAACTCATCTGTCGTCCCTCGGAAAAATGGATAGTGCCACCGGGGGCATTAATGGCACAACGGGACGATTGACGCGCGACCAGACGACAGGTGGTACGAGGTACCGCTGAGATGGTACATTCTGACGACTTGACTGACCAGGAAGCCAGTTCCTGCGACGTGTGCGACGGGATCCGGTCATTGGAAAAGGACACACTTCAAGCCAAAGCCACAAGATACAAACTGGAAGGATAGAGACAGCGACAGCATGGGGCAGTATGGGCTAAAAGCACTGCCAGTCGTCACGGGTACTAGTGGCTGCGCACTGTACTGTACCATTCTCTGTCTCGCGCTAGTCAGTGCCTGTCGATCATTCCGTCGTCCAGCCACGCATTTGCATCGAACAGCGACACTGCATGTGCCGTCCTCATCGTACTAATACGACGCCACACATACACACACAGTCTACCAGTGACAGGATGGGAAGATAGTCTACCAAGAGTATTGCTGAGAAACCACACTTGAACTTGGCAGTGGAAGAGCTCATGAGATCGGAAGGACGACAATGATGCTTCTTCCGCGGTGGGTGCGGGCAACCCACTACTAGACGCGGCGCGGCGACGCCTCGATCACCGATTCCATGATAACAAGTCAGGCCGACGAAGTGACTAGCTGAAGGCATGGCCGTGTCGCGTCATCCGATGATCGCTGCTTGCTCCATCAATCGGCGTTAGTGTTTGATGCTATATTTACACGCCGTCGTCGTTGGGAACAACCAACACATCTTAACCCCCGGCTCTCTTCACGCACAGCTACGACCTACGCGTGCCCGCAATATGACGCTCTCTGTATCGCCAACGCGCAAGAGCCTCGTGCAGACATTGAGCTACGGCGCCGCACCGACGCAGCTCGCTGTGCAGCTCGACGACGACGGCTGCGGCTTCTGCTAGTACGTTGCTATAGGCTCCCAACTGCCGTTGTTGTTGCAGACCGCTTTCACATCGAGTGGGGCAGTAGTACTGCTTCTGCTTTCGTGCGGTTGTCTGACTGAGTTATGGATGATGCGTATGTTGCTGTTGTTGTCGCTGTTGGGTGTCTGCCTTTCTGTCTGTCTGTGTCAACAGCTATGAATCAGGCCGCCTTTCTGTGTGTATCACCAAGGTCAACGACTACCAGCGCAGCTTCCAGTTCTATGAAGACAATGCTGCCAAGACGCTGCTCGGCACGATCGATGAACATGCCGTACGTATCATTCGATGACTTGAAGTAGTATATTATATCCTATTCATGCTGATGTCTGTGTTAGATTGGATCGGCCGGTCGACCCAAGGGCAAGAAGCTGCTGCTGACCAAGGACGGCGGTATCATCATGGACGCCACCAACCAGATCACCAAGGTCTCACTTACTCTACTATATCGTATTGATATCCTGTCCAAATCTAATACTAATACTTCTCTCCTCGACGTAGAACTGGCGATGGGACCCCAAGGCCCAAAAGGCCGGGACGCCTCCGCAGGAGCCCGTCGTAATCCAGCTCAACGACTCGCTACTCTTCACGTACAAGGACCGCCACGCGATCTCCGTTAAGTTCGCACCGTCGCCTGGTATCTCCGTGGTTTTCGAGTGTGGCGAGCGACTGCGACGGACAGACACGTACTTGGACCACGCGCATCGAGCCACCCAGGGCGTCCAGCGAGGCAAACTGCTGATCGACCAGGACGCGCCGACGCTGCAGCAGCGGCAGAAGCAGATCGAACTGCAGTCGCTCGAGAAGCGAAGCAAGCAGAGGCCACGCAGCCAAGACCTGGCCCATAATGAGATCAAGATGATCGTCGCCAAGCTCGAGATCAAGTTTGACACGTACGAAGGGTGTAAAGTCACGCCGGCAGCCGATGCCAACTGGAAGGAATGCGCGAGATTGCAGAGTCTACTGGAGATCCCCATGCTCCCCAAGACAGGGACTGAAGTGGGCAACGAGCCCACTTTGTTTGGGTCGCCAGTGCAGCCTCACGACGCTAATACAGCACTCCAGCGACTGAAAAACACCGAAAACGGCAAGTGGCTCGGGTCTGTTGAGCTCCACGACCGTATTCTCGACGAGAACCCGAGTTTGGCTCGGAAAGGCGCACTCTCGATCGCCAGCGGACGCTACACGCGTGAGCTGCCCGTCGCCGGCTACGTCAACGGCCGTAAGCCAGCTATCACAGCCCATTTGCCGCTCGTTTCGGCCGCAAAACTCGATCGATTTCTCAAGAAATCGTGCGCCAAAGACGAGATCGTGTGCGTCGCATGTCTGCGGACGGATGATCCGCAGTCCTGTACGATGGAGCTGCTGCTGGAGCAGATCCAGTCGCGGCTTGTTGCGTTTGCCAGTGACCCACCGACATCCCAAGCCGCTGCGATCGGGTAATCGACTTTATTGCCTGTCAAAGTGTGGTTTTACTGACATGGTGATGGTTTTTTAGAGCGAAAACCCGTTTAGTGAAATGCGATTTGGCCGAGAGCTCGCAGCTCGCAGACCGCTTCCAGATCCACGCGACGCCGACGTTTTTGATCTTCTACGACTCTCGACTCGTCCACGTTTCGAGTCTCGGCGGCGTCTCGCGTCGCGTGTTTCCAGCGACGACGAACGCGCATTTGTCCAATCAAGTGGACGCATTGCCTCGTGTTTTGTTGGTCGAAAAGGCCGTGAAACAGCAAGTCGCGATCGAAAAAATCCTACGGAAAGAGACTTTCCAGTGGGATCTGGCACTCAGCGGCGAGCAGGCCGTCGCGTTCCTCACGCGGCTGCCACGGCAGACAAACGGCCACAGCCAGTCATCCTCCCCAAGCATCACATTAGCCAGCACCACGGCTTCAGCGTCTCCGTCCGGATACGGACTCGTGATGGTCTCCGATACGGTACGGCGGGTCTCCTATGCATTCATTACCAGGATCCTACTAACGAGGTGGCGTGATCTGTAGCTGGACGACACGGAGCTGCGTGCGATCGACCGCATGGTGCGTTCCAAGGACAAGTCCAAAGGAGCTGCGACCTCCTCGTCACTCGTGTGTGCCGTAGTCTCCTCACCACTGTGTGAAGTCCAATTTGCCAGCTCCATGTGTCTCGACTGCCGTAGAGCCCACGGTCGGCGGATCAGCGCAGAGGCAGCAGCCAAGAAGACCGAGACGCCTCTTGCGTGTCCGCACTGTGGCATCGTCTCAGCCCCTATGACCTCCGCCATGATCTCACCAGCGCTCAGCGAGATCGCCCACGTCGTCGTGTACAAGCACGTCAAGGCTGCGACACTGCACCGCCTGGCGGAGACCTGGATCCGCCGCTCGCGGCCTCGACCTGCGTCTACTCCTTCCGGTTCGTCAGCATCCTCCACCCCGCTCAAACCCACGACGGACGAGAGCCACACAGGCCTCACAGCGGACTCGTTCTTCACGGAGATGGAAAAGTACTACGCCACGGCCAAGCGAGGCATCTTCCTACCCGACAACAAGGTCCCCGAGATGGCACTGTGCGTCCACGACATCGTTCTACCTGCGACCACTGCAGCTCTCGGCTCCGACAGTCGCCACGCAACTACAAACGTGGTTGTAAACCAAATACGATCATCTTCGGCTTAATTCCCAGCCAAAACCACACTCAAAACCCACCATTTCTATGGAATTCCCTGTGTCTATTAGCTATCCTCACCGCTCAATTTCATCCTCAATCGCCATCGAAATGGACGCCTCGACCACGGCGCTGCTCTCGTCTACACTGCTGCTCTGTTCGCTAGTCGAACTCTCCGTCACGTCCTGCGTGTCGTCTTCCTCTCGCAGCGACGTCATCGTCGACGCGCGTCTACTAGCGTTCACTTTGCCCACACCTCCCACTTCCATCGGTGACGAAGACGACTGTGGCAGTGGCGGCGTGAGACCCTTCTCCACACTCTCAGCACGACGCTTCCACATCGCGTTGTTGACTCGGATTTGCTCTAAAATGCCGTCAAATTTCATGGGCAGGACGTCACGCGCCGCGGTGTACAGCGGAAGCACGACAAACTCCAAGAACCCGACTTGGCTCTTGTCAAACTTGGCGTTTTCACGGTCACAGAGCGGCGAAATGGGCATTTCAAACTGTCTTTCGATGTCTCCTTGGCGGAAAAACTCCTCAGTCACGAGCTTGGACCACGCAAAGTGGTACTCGAACGACTTGGTTGCGTGGCTCAAGTCCGCCATCATGATCAGCGTCTGGAAGACGAGATCGTCGACCGCCGTGAGTGAGCCCGACGGTGTTGAGCCGTTTGTCGATGACGACTCGAGGTGCAGGTCGGACGTGGACGAGTGGCTCTGCATGGCCACGTACCGCTTGCTCTTGAGCTTGTTGACGTGCTTGAGATGGCCAGACAGGTCTGTGGCCAGCACCATGGTGATGATGAGCTTGCGGCTGTGGCGACGCTGCTCCTTGGAGAGTCCTTCGAACACATCGCAGCCTTCTTTCGTACACGCCTGGAAGGCCTCGGCCAGGTGCATACGCTCGAGCACCGAGTCATCCGAGTACTTGATCGCCAGTGGAGAGCTCGTGTTACTCAGGTACGCGTTGCTGAGTCCTGGGTGGTTCACGTCGTGAACGGCGCCGGCGATGAGAGCCGACAGCACTTGCAAAGGCGAGACGGGGACTTGGAGGCGTCGCAAGAAGAAGTTGATGTCCCATACAACGAACGCACCGTGGCTACAGTACAAATACAGTACAGGCAAGGTATCAGGAGACGTTCTCATAAAACAAACGAAGATAAGGACTCACGTGGCGTTGTGGTACGGGTTCTTGGCCTGGTACCGGGACTCGATCTCCATGGCGAACTCGGCCGTGGCTTCCAGTCGAATGGGCAGCGCCACAAAGAGATCATGGGCCTCCATGGTCGTGAGCAGCACGGACGTGAGCGGATACAGACACACCGAGGCAAAGTCCAGTAGATCCACGCCGCTGTCGCCTGCCGCCGCACGCGCGAGAAGCCGCTTCGACGACCATTTGTGGTGCGGCATCTTGACGGACGCCGCTGGTCCAGGAGCTCCGCTGTCCTCTGCCTTTTGCACAGGTGAGACCGTGAGGTAATTGTCGACTTGCTTGAGTACTGACTGGCGGAGTCCCGAGGTCGTTCGCCGCAGAGGCTTGACGACCGTACGAGCTACAGGACTTGGCGGTAACACTGGCGAGCCAAAGCCCACGTCCACGCTCTTGCGGCGGCGCCACTGCTGGCGCTGCTCGTCGATCAGGTGGAGCCACTCCTCGCTGCCTTCATGGGACCCAGTACCTCGACCCCCACCTGGCGAGTACCGACAGTTCGACTTGCCTCGCATGAACTGGAACTGCTGCTGCTGTTGCGAGCCGCGGAAGAGATCGTGGTCCGACGTGAGCGTCTGCATGACGTACTCGAGCTCGCGCGTCATCTCGTCCTGTCCCGTGAGCTGCAGCTTCAGCTGGTGAAGCACCTTGAGCACGTTCTCCATCCACGACTCGCCCAGCACGACCGTCGAAGGGCTCATCACGCCCGACTGCTCACCACTGGAGCCGTCGTAGCCTGTGGATCCAGAGGATTCGATGCCGCTGATACCGATGGCGTCCACGTGGGAGCTCAGTTGCTGCTGCATAAAGTTGTTTTGCTGCGAGAGCTTGATGTTTTCCAGCAGCAAATGCCGAACGCGTAAGAACTTGGCTCGCAGACTGCTCTCCGTGCGGTAGACGCCGCGTCCGAGGCTCCACAGCGTGAATACAAACAGCACGACGATGTGCCAGTGGTCTCGGACGTACACGCCACTACACGTGACCAGCCAGCCAGTCAACGCCGCGACTACGAGAGCGGACAATGCACAGAAGACCAGGAACTGGATGTTCCACAGCGTAGCGATGGAGCTCAGCAGCATGAGCAGGAACAGCATGAGCTGTGTGAGCTGCTGGGACTTCTCCTGCAGTGGCTGGTGCAGTGCTGGCTGTGCAACCACGATGAGGACCACGCACACGGCCAATACAAACAGCATGGCCTGGAAGCGGCCGTGCATCGTCAACGCGTGGCGTGTACGCCAGTGGAGACCGCCCCAGACGACGGCGACAGCCACGTTCACACCCAGCGAACTGGCCAGTGCCGGCCATCGCCTGTCAGCCTTGTCGTCCTCAGGAGCCGTCAGGATCTGGTAGATCACGCCGCTGTGCATGACGAGAAGAGCTGCAATCGTAGCGGCGCAGGCTCTTCGACTCGCGACCAGTGAGATCTCTTCGTGGTACATCTGGAACCGCCGCTCCATCACGTCGTTGGTGAAGCGTAGGGACCATCGCTGCGTCGTGGTCTCCTCTTGCTCGAGCAGGTCGAGCTCCAGCCGCACGTCGCGGGTCGAGGCTGTCGACAGCATTTGCTCCTTGCGCTTAAGCGGTGCTCGCGTGGCCATCGGCCGTGTAGCTCGAGACATCGCTGCTGTGCGGAGAGAGGGAAAGTGGGTTGGCCGGGCATGCACGACAAGACTAGCGTGGAGGCTAAGACGCTGCTGAGATAGAAGAGACCCACGTGCAGGATAAGCTTAGGTCGTCGCTGGCTGGTCAGCACTGCGTGCGACTGATGCCACTGACCACACGGACCACACGCCGTCGCAGTCGCAGGAAAGGCGTCCAGCTCCTCCGCGTTGTGGAGCTCAACTGAGACCTTGACACCTGGCGATGAGATATGGAGCCGAAATGGCTACACCGCCGTCAGCACGCTCCCCATCGGCAGACTGATACTACTGTAGATCTCTACGGTTTGGGCCCTGTGGTCAGAGGCTCAGGACCTCTTGCCTGGGACACATACCTTCGCAGCTTGGCCTGAACGTTCCGGACACGGACCTGCACGCAGAAAATAGCGAGCTGCCTTCCCTTCACTCTCCCACTCTCGCTGGTCTCTCTGCTCAAAATACACAGCTCAACAGATAGAGACAGAGAGCAAAGCTCGAGACCTGCCGCGTCTCATGCAAAGGCCAGTGGCGTTCCGCCGGTCGCATCTTATTCTCAGAGCGATTACGGCAAAGCGCTGATCTCCGCCCGTGTTTTGACGACTGTCTGACACGTTCCTGGGCTTCGACTCACTCATTCTCGCTTTGTCCCATGCTTCCACTCGCATCACATCACTTCTGGGGGGGGAGCTTCATCCAGTACAGTAACGTACCTCTAATACCTCTCCAAATGCAGTCAACGCGCAAGACTTCGGGAGTACAGTACAATACAATGGATTTCTTTCTCCTCCGAGCTTCCTCGAGGGATTTGCAGTTTTATCTGATTTCGTGTGGGGGTTCTCTGGAAGAGACGCTACAGGAGCTTGAGGTTGAAGTTGGCCAGGTCGTCCAGCTCGTCATCCAGCTCATCGCGGTCTTCTTCTGTGTTGTTTGTGATGATGTTGTTGCTGTCGACGGTTTCGTCGGCCACGATGGAGCTTCTGCGGCTGCTAGTGTCGAGCTTGAAGTCTGTGGGCAGCAGCAGCGTCACGTCCTCCGAGACTGAACGCACTGGCCGATGCACGCGGCTCGGTGGCATCGGCGGGCTCGCACGGACGAAGCTGCTGCTGAGAGTAGAGCCTGTGTCGCTCGTGCCGCTGTCCAGGCGGCCTCGTCCCGTGCCTCCGCTGGTCGTGCTCAGTCGGTGGAAGCTGCCCGTGAGAGACAGCGTGTCGATATCCGTGAGCAGCACGATGCCCTGGGTGCGTGGCGCGGAGCTGGGCAGCGTCGCCGACTCACAGCGCTGCTTGAAGCGACGACGAGGCGTCACACGCGGTGGCAGATCCGACTCGGACTCGCGCCACCCCGACGCGATCGTATTGTCCTCTGTCGACGCACGCACGCGTAGATTCCGCTTGATGGGGATGCCGTTCTGCGTCGATGAGCTCTCTCCCGCTGCCTGTTGGTTGTCCTCTTCATCGTCGAGCTCATCGACTGAGTCGATCACCTTGACATCCTCCTCTTCTTCCTCTTCGTCGCGGCCGCTCTCGGACAGCGTCTCCGACAGTGCGTCCGCGTCACCGTCATGTTCACTGGACGGCGCTGTGATCGACCGCTGCGAGTTGAACGTGCTGCTGGTAAAATGCCGACGCAGGCTGACGCTCACGCGTGCGCTAGCACTGTCGGAGCCGAACTGGCTGCACAGAATGCACTCTTTGGTAGCACGGCGGCTATTGAGGTCATGAGCACTGGCTGACCGCTGACTGGCCTTCTCCTGCTTGGTGCAGCACCGCGAGCACACCACGAGACTGCACGCATGGCACACGTTGCGCTTCTTGAGCAGCGAGAAGCCCGTGGAGCACACGCCGCAGTACGCTGGCTGTGCGCCGCCGCGTCGTCCCAGCGAGCGGCTGAACATGGACACGGACGACGGCGCCACGACGCCCGAGCTGACCATGTGGTCACGCCACTGGTTCGACAGCACTTGCCTTAGGTTCTGCAGCATGCTGGCACACGACTCGCGGAACTCGTGGCGCATCGACTTGCTGTGCTTCTCGTCGTTCTGGTTACTCCCACTGCTCTGCTGCGCGCGTGCATTGTCTGTGATGTACACGGAGCACGTGAGCACGACCTTGCAGATGTGTTTCTCGCTGGTCTCCGATACTTCGAGCAGAAAGTCCTGCAAGTACAACCGCTCGCAGGTCTCGCCGTACTTGCTCAGCTTGGTCTGGACGTCCTCCATGTCGAAGAGCCGGTGGTCCATCGAGCGGCGGTACACGAACGCGCGTCTCAAAGGTGAGCCGTCCGACGCCATAGTGTCCTGGCTCGCCAGTCGCGCGCGCTTGCCGGCCAGCGACGCCAGTGGCTCCGTCTCAGGCGTCGTCTCGGTGGAAGACGCGTTGTCGTCGTCGGTCGCGAGAAAGGCGGCGTACTCATTGAAGCAGCACTCGACTGGCGGCGTGTGCTTGCTGAACTTGGTGGCCGTGTACCGCTGGTTCCAGCGTGGGAACGGCGCCGCGCCGTCCAGACGTCTCGTCGCGAACAGCGAGTTGACCAGCAGTCCTTTCTGGGTATTCAACGCGACCCAGTACGACTCGCGCTCGTCTTCACTCGCCAGCATCTCCATGACTGTGTGAATGGACCCAGGCACGCGCGTGACGCCGCGGAAGTCGCAGCGCTCGTGCTGCAGAGGCGTCTCGGCCACGAGCGTCGCCACTTTGAAGAGCCGCACGTCCGTGAGCTTGGACCGCAACGCGATGTACGCCGTGTGTGGGTCCTCTTTCAAGACGCGCGTGAGCATGGACGTCGCGTGGGTACGCACGTAGTCCAGCGACGCCGTGGGCACGCCCGTGTTCAGTCCCCACAGCGCGTCCATGACGATCTCGTCCGTCACGGCGCCGTGGGAGCCACTGGTACTGTAGTCGTCGTCATCTTCGACTGGCTGGCGGCTGTACTCGGACCCACGCGCCTCGGACTTGGCCTGGGACACTGGCGTCGACGCCGCCGTGGACGTGGACACGACGCTCGACACTCGCGTCGTCATTCTCTTCTGCAGTTCACTAGTCAGTTAGATCACTGGACTGTAGAGGCGGTTGCGGTGGCTGTGGGGGAGCTCCTGGCGGCGGAGAGCTCAGCGCAGAGTCGGTGGGGGATGCAGAAGGCGAAGGCGAGGATGCGAGCGCGTGAGTGGCGCGAGTGTGGTGGGCACTGGTGAAGCGGCGAGTCCAGTTAGTTAGGAAAGGCAGTCGGTTGACGCAGGCCATCTCCCGCGTAGCTCTCCAGTCTACTCAGCTCACGGCCGTTGGGGTTGGGCGGGCAGCTGCGTCACGAGCATGAGAAAGCAGACTCCGCTGGCCATCCGGTGAGTTGGCTGATCCGGGCAGAATCATCCAGCTGACAAGGTCCAAATGGATGTGGACAACTTCTGAGAGTGCGATTAACTATGGGACGAATGTCCAAGTGGATAGTACACCGAGTCCATATGGATTGGGGCTGGGCGAAGACCTCTGAGACTTGATAGTCGATAGCCCTGCTGCCCGAAGAGCTCCCGAAATTTGCCTTTCGCTGGCGAGCCAAATGCAGACAAGCTCCCCAATCCTCAATCAAGAAGGCCATCATCTAGATGATCTGTCCACGGGTGCCGCATCTTGAGGAAGTTCTTCCTGCACCTTGGCAGACTCTTTACCCACTTTATAATCTCTGTATTACTGGGTGGTGATCACCTTTCGTGTTGTTTTCGAGTACCGATAGTTTTGATGTCCGCCCGCAAGATTGTGTAAGCTCAACGATGAAAAGCCACATGCCACGGAGATCATGCGCGCCATTGGTGTAAAAATCCCAGACGCCCAACTTCATCCTCATCCTCCTGACGTAGCTCAACTTGATGCCACTCTACTAGCGACAGGCGCATCGTGCTTCGAATCGAACCGAAGCGGGAAGCAAAAGACGGACAACTGCGGTACTGCACATACAATACTGTAGGCATTCCCGCTCGCTCCTCCACCGGCTCAGACATTGGCTTCATGGACGGACACCTAATAGACTGCATCACTTGACTAGACTGATGCGCCATCTCGCCCGCGTGACCTCTTCCAGCAAGCGTGCCGTGTGTGACGTGACGCACTGCGCGTCCGCATGGACAGAAACTCATGACTCTCTACAAACGTATATCATCACCAAGGGAAACCACGTGGACCTGTCAGCTGCTGCTCAGTGAAACTGACACGGATATCATCAGATCTAGGATATTCTCAGATCATTCTCAGATTTAGTATTCGGGGCCAGCAAGTGTACCCATTTGGACCCACCGGAAAGGCCACCTGCGCCATCTAGTCGGGATTCACTCACACATTGGTCTGGGTTCTGGTGGCGGTGGCGGTGGCCTTGTGCTGATCCTCGCGTGGCGTTCGCACGTCCACGTCCCGCCCATAGAGAAGCTTCATCAGCTGCGCGTTCTGGTGCTGCGGGTGCTGGAACAGCGCGGCAAACGCAGCCGCCACGAGCACGAACTGCCACGACGCACGCGCAGACTCACTCAGCTGCAGCTTGCGCGACGTCCACGTGCCGCTCGTGCACAGCACGTACAACGCCACAGTCTTGACGGCTCCAGCGCGGCGTCGCTCGCTTTCAAACAGCAAGCACAGCGTCGTGAGGAGTCCGCTACAGTAAGTCGCGAACTTGTGGTTCTGGATCGGAAGGAAGCACGAGCCCAGCACGCCCAGTTGCGAGCTCAGCTTGAGCGAGACGCACGTGCAAATAAACTGCAGCGCTGTCTGGACTAATGGTGGGCGAGGTCCCTTTACCCACCGCTTCCACTTGAGAAGACCGGCCGTGACAATGAAGATCGGCAGGTACAGACGCATGAGCTGAGGCAAACCACCGACAAAGTCCTGGATGTGGTACTCTGTGCACGAGGACTGGCCTGGATGCCACACGCCGCAACGGGAGACCATGGTGCCCGAGGGGAACTGCTCGCGCATGGCTTGCGTGATGGCCTTGGGACGAAGAGTGAAGCGGTCGAGCGTGCTGAGCTGAGAAGGCGAGTACAGATCAGGCCGATAGATCCAAGTGTACACGAGCTGCGTGTACATCGCAGCTCCCACAATAAACTCTACGCACACACATACAACAAGCAACGAGTCATTGATCCGCCCAATAACCAGACGATCACCATCGTATCCTCACCGATGTGCTTCATGTCCTTTAGATGCGGCACTCGCTGCGCCACTTCGATCGCCGCCTCGGCGCAAGCGAGAGAGACCACGAAGCCACGGCGCTTGGCGTCGAGCACGGCCAGTGCGGCAGCAGCAGCGATGGCAGCAGCTCGAGGTGATCTGGCTGGCTCGCCTGCCTTCTTCCCATTGCGCTCACTGTCTTCAAGCAGACGGAAGACACCTGCATATCACAGCATCGAAAAATGAACCTCGTCTTTCCATTTCCTACACTATGCTTAGAAATACCCACCGACAAACGTCGCGAGCGCGAGCGCCACCGACCCAGGACGCTGCAACTGCCGCGCCACCAGTGCGTGCAGCAGCGTCGCAGAGCCGCCAGCGACCAGCGCGCCCTTGAGCGCGTGCTCCACCACGCGAACGGAGACCATGGCGAGTGCGTGATTCGCAAACTGAACGTGCAGAACCCAGGCCAATCCAGTTGAAGCTCGTGTATCACAAATCTATCGTTTCTAACGATTCTAAACGCGGTAGCACAGCCTGCAGACGAGAAGTTCTTCAACAAAGCCACTAGATGAGCTGACTCGGTTGTAAACGCTGCACATCAATGTGTGAATGGATACGAAGTACGATAGCTGCTAATATACGCTCAAACCGATCGTAAACCCTACTAAAACGACACTAATCACTTGCGTTCAATGGCCTGGACTTCCTCGCCGTCATCCTGTGGTTTGTTGGCCTTGACAAGCGGGTCAATCACCTTCTTCCAGTCCTCGAAGCTCCATTCAGAGTCGGCGTCGAACGGCACGCCGTTGATCGTGTACATGGGCGTGCCGGACACGCTACGTGAGCACGTGTACTTCCAGGACTCACGGCTGCGGCTGTCAGCGTCCGTGCCGCCGTAGCCAGACATGCCCTTCTCCCAGTCCTCTCGCTTGAGTGCTGGGAAGGTCTTCTTCGCCAACTTGTAGAAGTTTTCGGTGACTTCAACCGCCGAGAGGTCTTTGGTCTTCTTGTTCCAGTAGCTACGCACAGGAGATCGCATGAGAAACCAACAGCTAAGCACACTGAAGAGTTGTCTGTCTACACGTACAGCTCCTGGTTGTTGTACATCGTCTCAAGCCACACGGGGAAGTGGTCTTCGCCCAACGCCGACGTGATCGTGAACGTGCTCTCGGCCGCAGTGAACGCATACTGGTGGTACGGCAGTGGGAACAGCACAAAGTTCAAACGAAACTCGTCCGACTTGTAGTGGCTCGCCAGCTTCTTCAGTCCAGGGAACGCCGACGCACTCGCTGGACACATCTAGAGAGGAAATCCACAGACATCATCAGGATCTTGCCTGGACGAGGCACTACTGACAGAGAGGCCGCACCAAATCGATGTAGGTCTCGAGCTGCACGCCTGCAGCGGCAGTGCCATCACCGAAGGTGAAGCCTGGGGGCTTGCCTGGGATAGGGAGCTGCGCTTGCACGGCCGCGGCCACGCTCAGGATCGTCGCGATCGCCGCCTTCCACATGAAGAGGATCTCGGATTATGAGCTGCTCATCAAGCAGGATCTTTCGCTTGAAGTCTACCTGTTGCTTTGATTGGTGAAAACCAAATATCAAATTCTTCTGATTGGGCTTATATCTTGATTATCTACCGCCACGGCAGCCAATCAAACACGTGATTGATGTCTTGTGGACTTGTTTCCACCAATCAGCGTTTCCGAATCGTCCTTTCTTGAAGCCTGTGTTCATTCCTGTTCGTGAGATCCAACGAAGATGTGGCTGCGATGTCTGCTCGTGACGGCGGCGGCGCTGCTCGTGCCTGCGTATGCCCAGCTCCCTATCCCAGGCAAGCCCCCAGGCTTCACCTACGGCGATGGCACTGCCGCTGCTGGCGTGCAGCTCGAGACCTACATCGATTTGGTACGTTCACATGAAGGGCTACAGAACCCGCTTGGCCGAATCCACTGACTGAATGTGGTGTTGTAGCTGTGTCCTGACAGCAAGTCTGCCTTTCCGGGCTTGAAGAAGCTGGCAGAGCACTACAAGCCTGAGGAGTTCCGTCTCATCTTCGTGCTGTTCCCACTGCCGTACCACCAGCACGCGTTTGCGTCCGCCGAGGCGACCTTCACTATCACAGGTGCACTGGGAGACGACCACTTTGCGCCATGGCTTGAGACCATGTACAACAACCAGGACATGTACGTACTGTTGCTCTATCAATCCGTGATCGGAGTTAGGGGTCTTGTGTGTTGATGGGATCTCTTCGTTTCTGTGTAGCTTCTGGAACAAGCCGACGAAGGACCTGACGCCTGTGCAGGTCTCAGACAAGCTCTTTGGTCTCGCGAAGCAGACCTTCCCAGCGCTGACCCAGGAGCAGTGGGACCAGGGAATGACTGGATACGGCGGCACGTTCGCTGACGACGCCTCGCGTGTGGTGTGGAAGTACTCGTGCTCGCGTGGCAAGACCGGCACTCCTCTCTATAACCTCAACGGCGTGCCGTTCGACGCCGAGTCGACCTGGACATTCGACGACTGGGCCAAGGTTATCGACCCATTGGTGAAGGCCAATGCGCCTCATGTCGCGGAGGTTACGCTGCTCAAGGACTCGATGATCAAGCTCAGCGGCGTGCCGCGCATCCCGGACCGCAAGGTCGTCCACTTCGCCAAGGGCAGTGATGCCGCTTCACTTGCCAGTGTGTGTGCCGGTGTCTCCGGTGGCCACCGCCCGTGCGAGTACCTGCCTCGTCGTGCGATGTGCTGCCAGTTTGACGAAGCGTGTGTGCTACGTGCTGGCTGCATCAAGCTCTAGGATCTCATCTCATTGGTCAAACCAGTCCAGCGCTGTGGATGCACTTTCTCATTCAGTAGAATGTAGTGCCATCTGATCCCGTCACTCTAATGAAACTGCTTGTTCAACTCGATGTGGGAAACGGACTTGAGGTGTCTTACCGTCTCCTTCTTCTTCAGAAGTGCCTACGCCACATCGCGTGTGACGCAGGCAGTTCCTGAATAGCTCTGCCAATCAATCACACAATCATGGACTCGGTCGCCCATGCGGCTCGCGGCGCTGCCGTCGCTGGCGGTGGTCTGACGCTCGTGCAGTCGCTGTTCGCGCGGCGGCTCCAGCGTCCCAGCGGCTTCGCGTTGTCTGTCGGTGGCTTTGTCGGTAAGTGAAGGTGAAGCCACACTCTGAACCTGCGTGTCCCTTTTTGCCAGGAAGGGACGGTCGCACTTACGAGGAGATGGGTGTCAACAGGAACGTTTCGATTGATCGAATCGCTTGGTAGCAAGCTAGAAGACAACGAAGATGCTGAGGCGCTGCCTATCGGCGAGAAGGCCAAGCGGTCGCGTGTTCCTAGTGTCGCGGCAGGTCTCGCTGCGCTTGTGGCCGTGTACTTTCTCGAGGCCAGGCGCAAGGGCCTGTTGATCTCGTATGCAGCACTGGAAGCGGCTTTGCTGCTGGTCAAAGAGTACACGACACTCGCCGAGATCAAGCACATCGGTGCGTTTGTTAGCCTCGTTAGTTGAGTTGACTGGCTAGATGAGTGCTGAACATCGTACTGTATGATATGCAGAGGTTCCGATGGCGGTGCTCGCCACTCAGCAGATCATCTACAACTGGATCTTTGGCGTGGAACGGCTGACCAAGAGTCAACTGGCAACGCTGGACAATCTCACGCGCGTGCCCAAGGACATCCTGACCCACGTGCGGGCGGAGCTGCCCGTGAACCCAGAAGCCTCTCGCTGCGGTATCTTCCACCAAGGAGAGACCTGCAACCAGTTCCTCACGGGCTTTCTCAAGACGCATATGAAGGAGGCCATGAAGCTGTACATCCCTATCTACTTCTTCTCGGCTGTGCTCACCAAGTACGACAAGTGGATCTGGGGTGCTCGCCCCAGCCTCACACAGCTCGTCCTTCAGTACCTGCGGACATGTGGCTGTCTGGCCATGAGCTTCGTCATCCCCATCGCAGCCTCGTGTCTGTTGCCTATTAAGCACCACCGTACGACGGTCGTGCTCGCGGGCATGCTCTCGGCGCTTTCGTTGGCGATCGAACACGAGAAGCGACGCATCACAGTGATCAAGAGCATCGCGTTGTATCCAATCGCGGCCGCTGCGTCGCAGGTCGGCATGACGTTGGAAATGTCCAAGCGCAGCATCTCGCTGTGGCAGTATTTCATCTTCTCCGTATCGATGGCCGTGCTGTTCAAGCGTCCGGAGAAGCAAAACGCCAGGGTCATGCGGCTTCTGTTCGGCCACAAGGTCGTTCGATCGACTCCCACCAAGAGCCAAAAGCGCGAAGAGAAGACCAGCCAAGTGTAGCTTGCTGCTTCACATTAGATGAGAGGCGACGGCTACGGTAGTAAACGCACTGTATTCCCCAATATGAATCTAGTTGCGAGATCGAATAGACACTTCTTTCAGCTCGTCGTCGCTGTCGGCATCTTCTTCTTCGTCATCTTCGTCTCGCTCGGCACTTGCAGCCTTGCTGTTGCTGTTTGGTGTCGGCTCTTCGTCGTCGTCGCTCTCCTGCTCAATCACCGAGTGCTCCGAATTGTGGGCTTTCTGGCGGCTTCGGCGGCACATGATCGACACACAAAACACCAGGATGCTGCCCACCACAGTGACCACGAGACCCACCCATAGCCACGTGAGGTTGACGGCGTTTGCCTTGACGACACTGGCAGTCACAGCCGAACACTGGAGCGTCTCAAAGTTGGAGCTGTTGGTCGAGAGGCTGTTGACCACTTGCGGAGAGTCGTCGAACGGCTCCATGCGGATGAACCGCTTCATCATCTCGGCAGCCACGTCCGGCACGTCCATGGGTACCATGTGGCCAGCGCTAGCAATCACCAGGTACGTCAGGTTACCACCTTGCTGCGCGAAGCCCGCCGGGTCCTTGCGACCAGCTACGGACCACGTGAACTTCTTAGCGGCTTGGTAGGCCTCTGAGCCGTTCCAGTTGAGGTGGAGCAGTAGTTTTTCCGTGCCGTAGTGGTGACACATCATATCCCACTGGCCATTGTAGAACAGCACTCTTGTGCCTCCTGCCAGCAACCGCTCGACGATTTCCAACGTGCTCACACCGTCGAAACTGCGGAGACCGTCGTAGACTTGGTTGCTGCAGTCTCTGAAGTGGAAGTTCGGGTCCACGTTGGCGTGGAGAAGCTTGCGGACTTCAAGCTGATCGAGGTACTCGCCGATGTACGGGCGTGACGATGGGTAGCCACTCACGCTCTGCACGTACTGCCGCACGTCGTAGTAGTTGAGTGCCTTGCTGCCTGGCGCGCGTGTATCACGGAGACCGTCGAGGATGCTGTTCATGTTGGTGAAGCACGACGCCGTCAAGAACTGTCCAGTCAGCAGCGCGTTTTGGCACTCGACAAACTCGGCTTTCAGCGACCGCACTTGGCCGAATGTGATGAGACCAAGACCGTGGGCAAAGTCACTGTAGTCGTACTGGATCAGCGGATGGACCCATCCATTGCCGATGCCCACACCCTTGAGCTGGATGTCAATATCGCCTTCCTTACTAGCGATCTTGTTCTGAGCCACGATGTAGTCGGAGAACTCGGGGATGAAGCGGCCGGCGTGGGACTCGCCGAAGATGTACAGGTCGCGACTGGTCTTCACGGCGCTGTTGCCGTGGCTCGTCAAGTACTCTGGGTGACGGCGGAAGAACTTGACCAGCACTGTGTGGAAGTCCTGCGCGACCGACTCTTCGTCGCTGCGGTAGTCATTACCACGCGTGTATGACATGCCCGTGCCCACTGGCTGGTCGATGAACAGCACGTTCGCGTGGTGGTGCCAGCTATGCTGGTTGATGGACAGCTTGGCGTCCTGCTCGATCTGGAAAGGCGACACACCACTACAACATCAAACAGCACCCAACATCAATTAATCGAGCCATACAAAATCAATCAATCAAATAGAATCAATCACACGAACAGGAAGAGCCCCTGCATGCTCGTACAGCCCGGTCCGCCGTTGAGCCACACGACGAGCGGCGCCGTCGCTGCGTCCGTGGCCGCCGCGAAGTGCCAGTAGAAGATGTTGTTGCGCTTGCTCGAGTCTAACGAGATGCGGCCGGCGTGGTGCACGAGGTCGATCTTCTCCGTGAGTCCTGGCATCTTGGTCGTCACGAGGTCGTCCTCGTCCTCGTCGTCGTCCTCGTCAGCGGCGGCGTCCTCTTCAGCGGTCAGCACACGCGTCTCCAGATCCCCTTCATCTGCTGAGCTCAGCTCACGCTGCTGAGGGAGGCGGCGCTGAGCAACAGCCACGCCCGTCCACACAGCCGCCTGTAGTAGAGCGCCATTGAGCCCACGCGCCGTCATCTTTATCACCGTCTTCCTGAGAGAGAGTCGGCACTTGAGCTTTTCGTCTGATGACGCGGAAGCTGATAGTATCAGATACAAAATCAGGAGGTTTCAGCCAATAACAGAGCTCCACATCAGATAGAATCAGAGGTTGGTCAGTCAGACTTAGTGAGAGGAAAACTGTAGTTGATGTTGAAGCCATTTCGATGCGAAAGGCGCCAGTGCTAATGCTACTGCGGCGTGGGCGAGCCGGCCTCCTGGACGCCCTGCGTTCGTCGGCGCACTTCCTTCTTCTTCTTGATGATCTCTCGGTACAGGCGGTCGCGGTAGTCAGCGGCTGAGTACTTGGTGTTGTCGTCCACGACGATCTGTAGTGGCCCGGGGGCACTGGTCTCGTCCTTGTCATTGTGGAACTGAGCCACGTACGGGTGCTTCAGCGCGTCCAGTGACGAGATGCGCTTGCTCGGATCAAACTACAAGCACACAGTCATTAGCTACCCATCCACCCAATAGATACACCGGACATTTCGTCCACGTAGCTTACATAGAAGCACTGTCTCATGAGGTCGATGGCCTCGGGCGTGGCCTTGGGGAAGAGCTCTTCCAGCGGCCGCAGCTTGGGCGTCGGCAGGCTCTCAAGCATCGTGTTGGCGAATGGAGACTTGATACTCTCGATATCATCGACTGTGGGTGGTCCCGTGACGTCCAGGATCCGCTCGAGCTGGTTCATCGTCGACGTTCCTGGGAACGCGGGGCGTCCAGTCGCCATCTCAGCGATGATACAGCCCACAGCCCACATATCCACGGCCTTGGTGTACTTGGTCGAGCCTAACAGAATCTCTGGTGCTCGGTACCAGCGCGTGGCAACGTAGTCGGTGAGCACGGGGTTTGGTCCGCTGGCCTCTGCGACGGAGCGGCAGAGGCCAAAATCACACAGTTTGGTGTGGCAGTCCGAGTTCAGCAGCAGATTGCTGGGCTTGATGTCGCGATGTAGCAGCTCAGCCGTGTGCATGTACTTGAGCGACTTGAGAAGCTGGTAGATGATGTACTTCTTGTGGATCTCCTCCAGTATATTGGCTCGTATGACCGCGTGGAGATCCGTTTCTGTGGATCAAATCCATTCAGTCACCAGCTCACAAGCCCCCAGCCTTAGAGAGCCATCAACGCACCCATGAAGTCGAAGACAAGATAGATGTCACGGTCGTTGTCGGCCTTGATCACGTTCAGCAGACGGATGATGTTGTTGTGGCCGTTGAGCTCCTGCAGGTACATGACCTCGCGGAACGTGCGCTGGGCGTCCGTGGCATTGCGGAACGCGTCGAAGCACTTCTTGAGCGCCACGACTTGCCGCGTGTTCTTGTCGATGGCCTTCCACACGATGCCGTACGCCTTCATACAACAAGTCAGTCCTTGTGACTATCCTACCCAGCAAGCACTAGCACACGTACGCCCTTGCCAAGCTTCTGCAGCAGCTCGTACTTGCGTAGGATGTGCTTCTCGACTTCCTCGCCCATGGTTCCGTTCGTGGGGGGATGCGTCGTCGTCGTCAAACAGCACTAGCTTACTGCAGTCTGACGGGCGGAAAGCTGGCGCGTCATGCCCATAGTGATCAAAGCCCGTCCTCGCTGACCCGCAGCAACGGTAGCTCTCCGCTTGCAAGTGATCTTCTCTAAATGCGGACGCCCGCCGAGTCCTCAGCCGCCGCCATAATTAGAACCCTCCTCATAAGACCACAACGTCATGAAGTTTACCGTAAATCATCGTCAAACGCTAGAAAGTGCGGATATGATAAAGATACGAACGCAATGGCGAAGCCCTCACGGATACTTAGTATGCTGAGATTGCCTGTGTATGCCTATTCAAAACAACTGCGCTGCCGATCGATTCGTGCCTTCTGTTTTCTCTGCTGGATGCTTGCTTTTCAACCGTAAATATCGTCGTTGTCGTCGTCGCCGCCACCGCCAAAGTTGTCCATGCTGTCCATCAAGAAGTTGGCGGCCAGCGTCTCGTTCTTGTCGCACGCCAAGTACGCCTGCACGACCTCCGAGCGGTCAAAGCCCATCGAGCACAGGCGATCCACGGCCGCCGCCTCTTCCTCCGTGAGCATGATGCGCGTGCCCGCGCCTGGCGCACCGCCGGCACCACCAGCACCAGGCAGACCGCCGCCCATCGACGCCATCATCTGCTCCATGGCCTCAGGAGGCAAGTTGCTCAGCATCTGCGACAGACCGCGGAGCTGCTCGGGGGTCATGCCCATCTGAGCAGCCATCTGAGCCTGCTGCTCCGGGCTCAGCGAGTCGAGGAGCTGCTGGATCTGCTGAGGCGATGGCATGCCACCGCCGCCCATGCCGCCAAGGTCGAATGGGTTTGCGCCAGCTGGTGGCGCACCGGCGACCGCCGAAGGAGCCGAGCCCGTTCCGATGGGCTCGTTCAGCATGCGCACGAACTCGGCCTGGTTCGAGTGGATGAGACGAAGCAGTTCCGGGCTCTGGCTGCCGATCTGCTGCAGCACGGCGGGCAACGCCGATGGGTTGGTCTGCACGAGCTGACGAAGCGCATCGAACTGCGGGTGCTGACGCAGAGCTTCCAGCGACGCGAGGCCGGCTGGGGACGCGCCACCAGCGGCAGCGGCTCCCGCCGTCGCGGCAGGCGCTGGGTTCACGAGACGCTCTGGGATGCCGTTCATCAGGTACTCGACCGCACGGTCGGCGTTGTTGAACGCAGCCGCGAGGGCCGCGCGGACCTGATCTTCTGGGAAGCCCATGTCCATGAGCTGCTGCACCGCCGGGTTGGCCTCCTACAGATAGATCCAAAAATCATCATCAGCATTCTTCCAAGCCATTAGCTGTACACATTCAGCAATATGATCGTACCGCAGCGATGGATGGCGCACCAGGCGCGCTGGCAGTCGCCGTGGAAGCTGGCGCCGCCGACGGCGTCGAGACGGCGGCTGGCGTAGACGCGCTGCTGCTCGAAGCGGCCGACGTGCTGGGTGTTGGCGTCGCAGGCGCCGCTGGGGCAGCAAGGGCAGCAGCGGCCGCTGGAGCCGCCGCAGGAGCAGCCACGGCAGGCGCTGCCGCTGGGGCTGGCGCGGCCGCCGGCTTGGAGGCCTTGGGCTTCGTGACCATGACGACCAGGAAGTCGTTCTCCTTCACGCCGTACTCGGACAGCGGGCTGTCGTCCTTGAGCACCTTGCCGGCGTGGATGAGCTTCTGCTGCTCCACAGGGAAGTTCTGCTGGGCCTGGATCTTCGCCTTGACCGCCGCAACCTAATGGAACCAATGGAACAACCCAGAATGAAGATCCATCCATTTTGTCAGCACTTTAGCGTGTTTAAAGCCGCAATTTGGAGCAGCTACGCACCGAGTCGGTGATCTCAGCTTCCAGTGGGAAGGCCACGCCCTGGAGCGTCTTCACGGTGAGCTTCATGGCTGTGTGTCGTCGAGTTTATGCGTCGAGACGAAGGGGGGATTTCAGCTACTTCCTCGCTTTTCTCTCGGGGTCAGAGTAGAGTGACCCACCCGAGCCAAAGGTGCTGTTGGTCACGACTTCAATCCCTCTGCTACAGCATATCCGAAGATATAAAGGACATCTCATGCAGATACAGAGGTAGCCTAGCGCGTTCTAGAATCTCACGGGTCGGGTGGGTTTTGGTTGGTTTAACCAAACACGGGCCGGGTTTGTCTGACTTCACAATTGCGGTGTGAAGTCAGTGCCGTCTAATCAGAGAGACCCACGTCTTTGCGGCAAGGTTCCGTTTAGACTGCACTTTTCAGCCAATCACAGCGCGCCTCAAGTTCAAGCTTGCGCCCCGCAGACGAACAGCTCCCTAAGCTCGTCGACACATTCCTGCTTGGTCACCATCGGCGGAAGCGTCCAGAAAGGCTCCACAACCTCTTTCTCCATGTTGCTCAAGCTTCTGCAGCGCTCGCGCGTGGCTAAGGCCGCCATCAGCTTCGCGGTGAGTAGACGCGTCGAATAAGCTGCTGGTTGGTCTGTAGCTCCTGGTTTAACACTTGCAATTGCGGATCTTCCGTACGCAGACACAGAAGCGTGGCCTCGCGACGGCCTCAGCGCTGGGTTCCAAGCGCTTCTACGTCCCCAGCGCCGCTGAAGATGCCAAGACCTCGCTGCTACTGGAGGTCGAGGACGGACCTGGTGCGTTTACGAGCTCTGTATGATGCAAAACGACTTGAGGACGTCCTAGTAACGGTCGTATGTCTACCACTAAATAGGCTCGCTGCAGGAGATCCTCAAGTTCTTCTGGAAGCACGACGTCAACATGACGCGTATCGAGTCCCGTCCAGCCAAGGGCTACAACCAGAACTACAACTTCTACGTGGACATTGACGGCCGTCGCGGTGACGCGGCCGTCGACGCGCTGCTCGATGACCTCAAGCGCAACACGCTCGACGTGCTGATCCTCCACGACAAGAAGGTGCCGTGGTTCCCGCGCAAGATCAAGGAGCTCGACCGCTCGGTCTCGCAGGTTCTGGACGCCGGCTCCGACCTCGAATCGGACCACCCAGGCTTCAACGTACGTTATTGTAGTAGTAGTGAGAAAGGCGGCAATATTGAAGGGATCATTTAACTGACTGACTGGCTTCGTGTATATAGGACCAAGTGTACCGTCAGCGCCGCAACACGTTCGCCAAGATGGCGGACGAGTACCGCCAGGGTGACCCGATCCCTCGCATTGAGTACACGGACGATGAGATCCGCACGTGGGGAGCCGTCTACAAGCGCATGAAGACCGAGTGGAAGAAGTACGCGTGTGACGAGTTCAACTACATCCTCCCTTTGCTAGAGAGCAACTGCGGCTACGCCGAGGACAACATCCCGCAGCAGCAGGACATCTCCAACTTCCTCAAGGAGTGCACGGGCTTCACGCTGCGTCCGGTCGGCGGCCTGCTGTCGTCGCGTGACTTCCTCAACGGTCTCGCCTTCCGCGTCTTCTTCTCCACCCAGGTACGCAAACCCTTGCTCGCCTGTAGATCATAGTTGGCTAGTGCTGACCGTTGTTTCTGTGTTATTACTGTAGTACATTCGCCACCACTCGATGCCGCTGTACACGCCAGAGCCAGATATCTGCCACGAGCTCATGGGCCACGCGCCGATGTTTGCGGACCCAGACTTCGCCAACTTCTCGCACGAGATCGGCTTGGCCTCGCTCGGTGCCTCGGACGAAGAGATCAAGCGTCTCGCCACGGTTCGTCTGATCTACAATTACTTTGTTACTGGAGACAAGATACTGACTTGTCCGTCGTATAGTGCTACTGGTTCTCGGTTGAGTTTGGCCTGACCAAGCAGAAGGGCGAGTTCAAGGCCTACGGTGCCGGCCTGCTGTCCAGCTTCGGCGAGATGGAGTACGCCTGCTCCAAGGAGCGTCCTGCCGGTGGCGTGGATGCGTTCCCAGAGTACCGTCCGTGGGACCCGTTTGAGGCTTGCAAGCAGGACTACCCTATCACGACCTACCAGCCGATCTACTACGTCTCGGAGAGCCTGGCGGACGCGCGTGAACGCATGCGTGAATTCTGCGAGGACCTGAAGAAGCCCTTCCACGCTCGCTACAACCCGTACGGCCAGACGATCGTGCTCGACCGCGCCGTGCAGCGTGAAGACAAGTGGGTCAAGCTCCACGACTCGGCCTAAGCTGAAGCTTAAGCTGAGCCTCCATGCCCATCGTGAGAGGCACTTTATTACCTCCTGAAACTTCCAGCCGCCTTTGAATACGCCTCTATTGTAGTACAGCGTGGTCTTTTCTGTTCTGTAAGCTATGGATTTTCCAATCTACGGGGCACGTTGTGCTGATATGGCTACACTTTGAAGAAGAGAGTGTAGCCATGTCATCTATTGATAGAAACTGGCTTCCAGAGGATCAGCACCATACCTTTCATCGCCGGCAAACTTTTGCTCTTCTCATCTTCTCGTGGACGTCGGCGTCGGCGTGATGTACTCACCACGGCAGAGTGAGCCGCCAACGGCGGACCCGAAGAAGTATGACCAGCACGCCAACCAGTGGATGCGCGAGGCTCTCGACAGTCGCCACGTTATCGAAGAGCTCAAGGGTCACAACGATAAGCTACAGCGTGACGTCTACGCACTAGTGAGTCTCTCCTTCCATTCTCTATGGCCTCTTTGGTCACTTTTAATCAATCACTCGTCCATCAATCAAACAGAATTCGAGAGTCAACTTGATCTACGAGTGCCTGGGTGAGATGGGCATCGTCGACGAGGTCGGAGACCTCATGCAGCAAAAGATCCGCGCGTTCCAGCTGGCCCAGTACGCGCGACAGAATGCGCCGCCGGCGTTTGCAAACTCACCACGACAACGCAAACTCTCTGAAGCGCCAAAGCCCGATGAAGGATTCATCTGCGGCTCCAGTGCGTTCCAGCAGACCGCCGCGTTCTCGAGCAGCTACGAAGGCCAAGTCGGCCGCGACACATTCAACCGCAAGAACATGCTCGAGACCGAGGAGGCCCAGTACCGAGACAAGTTCGATATCTTTGGGAAACCCAAGCTGCCATCGCCCAAGAGTGCTCCTAAGGCAGGCGACCGACGCACTGGAGACGCCATCGACAGCCTCCTGTCATACTCGGGGCCGCCGGGCGGTTCACGGCAGCCGCCTCCACTTGCCTCCACGACGTCAGCGAGGTCCTTTGGTACTCGCTAGCTGTATACTACTAGAAGCTGATAGCAAGTTGGTAAAGTAGCTGACGAATCGCCAAACCTTACTTATTTATCGGTTGTTGTTCTTTCTTGATACTCTTTTCTGGGCCTGTTGCCTCTTGTGTAGTGTGTTTGATATCTTTACGAACTGGCTCTTCCTCTTCCTCGGCCAGCTCCAATGCCGCCTCAATGATCGCACGCACAGACGGAAATGACCCGAGCGAGTCGGCGGAGCCTTCGCCGCTGGTCGTGTCGCTGGCTGACTCGTTTGCAGCGATTACATCGTCGAGCCACGACGACGCTGTGTCGTCACTGCCGCTGACGTCGCTGACGCTGCGCGCGCGGCTCTTCTGGTGGAGCACGTACGCTGTCAGCACGGCATTGAAGAACGTCGTCTGCAGCAGTCTCTCCATCGGAAGCGAGTCACCTTTGTTGTCAGCGAGAAGTACAGCAAACTGGAGCTGCGGCGGCGCGAGCGAGCCATAAATAGTGCGCCACTCTTCGTCCCGCAGCATCTTGGGCGCGTACACGGCGCGTCGGGCCGTGCTGATGTCCTCGACGTCTTCAGCAAAGTCCAATGGGAACGACCGTGGCGCGTTAATAAATATCTTGTGGTGCGGGTTCAGCGAGTACTGGCTCAGCGCACTCACGGCGTCGTCACCGTCGTCTTCGTCCTCGGTCTCCGGACTGTTCTGGCGAGACAGAGTCTTCGATGGTGACTGCAGCACAGGCGGAGGCAAGTCCGCACTCACGTACTGTGCAACGAGCGCGTGGATGCGACGCGCTAGGACTGCCCGCATCTCCTTGAGCTCGCGTAATTCCGCGGCATCCATCACGTAAAACTGGATCTTCTTCCAATTTGTAGCTACGTCTTCGCCTCCAAGCGACGTCGACGCCGAGTGCAACGCGATAATACTGAGCACAAACACAACACTGAGCCAGTGCTTACCCGCGGCTAATGCGAACCGCACGAGCAGGAAGCTGATGACGAGCGCGACACTGCACTTGAGCAGCGCAGCTCCACAGGCAGCGACCTCCACGATCTTCCGCTGCTGAGGACGGAAGACGACGTCGCCGATGCCGGAGAGCAGCAGCCGCCACGGTGTCGCGCCTAGGCGAAGCAGGATCGAGGCCACGACGCTGGCGATCTGTGTGGGCGTCTTGGGCGTAGCGGACGCGACGGTCGCGGCGTTGATGTCTTCATCTCGGAGCTTCCACTTCTGGAGCTTCTTGACATACTGCTGCATCTTGGTCTTGAGCACGTGCATGTCTGGGTGGTTCCGTGTACGGAAGTGGATCTGCAGGATCTCTTCGTTCATGGACGCGATCTGGCGGCGTGAGAAGCAGTCGTCTCGGTACACTCGGGCACAGTACACGTGGAGACTGCGAGAAAGGCGCAGGATCTCCATCTGAGCTGCTGACTGCGGCGGCTGCATCTTCAGCGCCGCTAGCAGCTTGGCGGTCACGTGGTGGACGTATTCCAGCGGATCTTCCTGGAAGATCTCGACGTCGCGCTTCTCCACGAGCACTGGCGAGCCATAGCGGATGCCGGCGTGCCGCCGCACGTCCAGCACGCCTCCTTCTGTGCAGAAGTGTAGACTCACAGGCACGATCAGCGCACGCCTGTGGCTCGCCGCTGACAGCGTTGTCAGCAGCTGACGCACGACTGTGAACAGCTCCGACTTGTGCAGCGTCGGCGTCTTGGCGTAGCTCACCAGCAGCGCCATCTTGTACGACAGTTCCTGCGTCGCTGCCTTCTTCAGCAGTTCCGTGCGCTGCTGCAGTTCGCGTCCAATCAGCGCCAACTCGTCCTGTGTGAAACCCGCTACAGAATTCTCTTCGTCGCGTGCTGAGTTGTCCAGCGGCAGCAGCGGCGCGATGTAATCCTCGATGAGCTGCGTCTCGATCGCACGCGGCACGCGCTTCTTCCAGTTCGGCGACCTGTCCAGCAGATACACGACGGGCATGAACTCGTGCTTCTCGCGCTCGCGACTGATGACCTTGAACTCCATTACCTTGGGGAACAGCGCGCGCGTGAGCCACGCCGTCGACGGCATGGCCACCTGCGTCACGCTCTGCTTCTCCATGGGTCTTCTCCTATTGCGTATCCTTCCGGTGTGTTCCTGTGCGAGGGACTTCGCGACTGGTGGGGCTGCTTCTCGGCGTAATGGCTGAGTATTCGAGTCGAAATTTCGGGTGTCTCTTTGTCGCGCCGTCGAAAATCGAAGACGCCTCGTTGGCTCGTGAGCTCCTGGGCTCGTGGGCTCGTGAATGTGGTGTGCTGAAGTAGAGTACAGTACCGTAATCGAACGACTTGATCTGCGGTCGCCTCTTCCACGGCACTGGCGTCCAGACTGCGGTCTCCAAGTCCACGGTCTCCACTCTGGAGACTGGACTGGCTGATGGATTGTAGGACTGTAGGACTGTCCGGCGCGTGTCACGTCACGGCCGTCACGCTCAGCGAGTCGCAGCGACGGCGCCGTGCTGACGCGCCGCTGCTGTCGGCCCGCTGAAGCTGAAGCTGCTGGATTTCTTGCGGATCCCCATGCACTGGACAGGCATCTTGAAGCGCCATTTGCTGAGCGGCTTCACCAGTTGAGTCGCGTGACGGCGACGCATCACCTTCTACGTGCGAAAATGGTTGGCTGAAATGTTGGATATGAGAATGTGATTGGCTGTTAATGCGATGTTGAGGTACAACATCAAGTGGCTGCAGAGAATGGCATGCCACGTAGCCGACACCAGCCGATAGCTTACTCATTTAACAGCAATTACAAAATAGGTGAAATATTTGCCAAAATAGGGTGTGATCAAAGTTCTCTCAGCGGAAAGCTGAGAGCTAGCAATTACCTCCTTACCCCCGCCGATTCTGAGAGGGTTTCGCGTTTAAGTTAAGGAAACGTTTACTTAAGCGAAACACCGGCTATTCCTGAGGGGTTTCTGAGGATTTCTGATGCAATCTGAGTGCGAATCCGGCAAAGTAAAGGTTGAAGTTGACTCTCAGTGAACTGCACAGTGAGCAGGACGCAGTGAACTAGAGGACGATCTCAGACAAACTCATACTCGGTAAAGCTCTTGCCTGATTATAATTTCTTCCTCCTACCGGCGCTCAACCAGAACTTTGATCAGAAGTCGCCTGGGAGTCAGCTCCTGTTCCGGGAGATAATCACACTTGCGCTCATACCACACAGTACTCTAGAACATTCCCATACAGCAATTGTAGCTGTGCACCGTTCCTGGACTTAGCTGCAAGAGCAGCTCGTGGGAATGATACCCACGGATCTGTAGAACAACAACGACAACAGCAATACAAATACGCGAGCGCACTTCCTCCCACGTTCCAACGCGCTTGCCTCGCGTATCAAGAACCACCGTCATTCCGACTTGCCATTCCCACCGAGCGGCTGTTGAAGAATCCCACATAGTGGCGACCATAGTAGCACACCATGCCTAGGAACACGTACTCGACGATTCCTGGGACCTTTGGTCGACTCGGAAGATCTTGCCAAGATGGAGTGTCTGCTGCCCGTCTTGGCTCATGAGTTTTGCGTCGTGAGTAGCTCCAGCCAGCCATTGATGTCGTGCTGCTCTTGGTCGCTCGCCCAGATCACGCTCGTGACAAAAATATGTGCAACTTGGTGTTCACCTCCATCTTGCCCACGTTGCACGACTCACACGACGATCGACACTAGGGCGAGAGACATCCACCACACAAGCAACCTACCCATCTAACACACAAATATACAAATGACCTGGCTACCAGGTCTTGTCTCACTCCTCGATACTCCAACTGATTTTTATTATTGCCGTAGCTCATTGCACTTCAACCGACATCAATTAATATTCGTCAGTCTTGCGCTATAACTAAGGGGTTGAAGAGAGGACACATTACTCTGTCCGAGTGTATGCACCCGATGTTCCTGTTCCGCTGAGAGACCTCCCACGTGCTTGCACGCGCCTCAGTTACTGGGCCAAAATAGGAGATACCGGCGATTTCCAAAAGTAAGGCTGTGTACTGAGATTTCGTTAAGTTAACCCTTTCGTTGCCGCCCTTTTGTCAGGAATTTGTATGGGGCAATTTCCATACTGAAGGGCTTAAATGACGATAATCCAGTCGTTTAAGGTGGATCTCCGGTGCGACATTTCGTAAATTGGGTGGATATTCGGCCAAATATCCGGCAAATTTACTGCTCAAGTTCTTGGGCAGCTACGAAAATGTCAACACCGCGCCCAAGAACGTCCAGTTTCTGGGACTCGGCAAGGGCTCCATCCCCAACTACGTGCAACGTACAGTGACGGCTCCCATGAAGCTTCACGACATCACACTCACATGGCCAGACGCGGATGAAAGGAAGCTAATGGCGGCACGCATCCACGAGAAGTATGGCTTCTCAAACTGTGTGGCGATGATCGACGGAACGCTGCTGCCGCTCGAGAGGAAGGCAGAGCACAGAGGTGTGGACTACTACACCCGAAAGGGCTGCAACGCGCTCAACGCCACGATCGTGTGCGATCACGTCACTTGCAGCCGGGCTCGGTGCACGACAACCGCGTGTGGAGCAACAGTGAGCTGTGTCGGGAACCCGCCAAGTTTTCTAATCTGAGCGAGTATTTACTTGGCGACTCTGCCTTTCACACCAGTTCCATTATGGTCCCTGCGTTCAAGAAGCCGCCAAAGGTTTCGCGATCCCTCAACATGTCATTATTCAACATGAAGCGGGCGAAAGCGCGAATCAAAAACGAGCATGGTATCGGGCTCCTCAAGACAAGATTCCAGTACTTCAAAGGGATGCGAGCATGGCTGCGAAACAAGAAGGACAGGCGGCGAATCATTCGCCTCGTGCTCTGTGAATGCATCCTGCATAGTCTATTGATTAGCGAGCCAGCGCCTGAGCTTTGGGAACGAGAAATTCATGAAAACGGCTTAGACGATGATGATGAACTCAACGCAGCAATTCTAAATGACGCACCCGGTGGCGCACGACGCGATCAATTGCTCGCGTACATGCTCGAGGTCCGAGATTAGCAAGAGAAGTACGTCCATTTCGTGTTGTGGGACGCCTTCAGCCCCCAGATTGTTACGTTCACGTAGTAGAGTCATTTTTGTTTGCAGTAACACCTGAGCTTCTTTTGCGTTTGCATCTTCGGCTTGAGCTTCAGCCAACGCGCGCTTCATCTCAAGATCCTCTCGCTTCGTCTCCATTTCCTGAGCTCGGTACACGAGCTTCTGGCGTTTGAGATCTCCTTCACGATGGAAATGTGTTTCTTTCAGCTCGATCTACGCTGCCGCTGGATCGGGGCTCGTGTGCGCCTTCGTCGAGATCTGTCCCGAGCCGCAATAGGTAGTGGCATGCTTCGTGGTCGCGGGGCTTCGTCGTCGCTGTCTGGGTCGTCTCCAGAGTCGGATTCGCTCACAGGCACACGGCAGCTTGGGTCGGTGCTCAGCTCGGCTGGGTTCGTTGCTGGATTGTTCTCCTACCCTTCTGACAAGTAGTAGGTTTCAATCCTGTTCTGACACATCGAACAGTAAATTTCCCCAGCCAACGACGCATTTGGATCTCCGACGCGGCCCTTTCCACCTCGCCAGCGGTGCTGGTAGTTGTCGCCAGTCGGCATCCAGTCCAGTACACAGATGAGAGAGCTCACGTCCGGTGTCGGGCCATCGTTGTCCCAGTTGACGCACTTCTTGACTGTAGTCGCGGCAGTGGGTGCTGTGAGGACTTGCTTGATGGCGGTGTTGAAGCACCGTTTGCCACAGCCGCGGCCAACGTCGTCGTGGTCTTCAGAAACTCGTTCACCATCCGTGTGGAGCACGCTGCGTGTACATGATTTGCGCAGCGGATGGACGAGCATGGGCCTGGGATATCGCCGGCGGATTTCTCCGTGTGCTTGCAGTGCTTGTACTTGCGCAGTCGTGTCGTGTGCGGGGTGGACGGGGTCAGGATAAGGCTGTAATGGCACGGGCTTCTCGTGCCTCAGAGACACGAGCTGCCCATCCTCGTCGTCAGTGGCATAGTGCGGCGACGACTGCTCGCGAACTTCCATGGTTGCCTGTGGTGTCCTCTTCGGATTGCTTTAACCCTTTCGTTCCCCAAGAGGTAGTAGCATGACCGCTTTATCGTCATTTAAGGCTTCAGTACCAGCCCCAACTGCAACCAGGTGGTTTCGATGGTCGATTGGCCGAGCGGTCTAAGGCGCCAGTTTAACCCTTTCGCGATTAACAGGGCTACTATCGCATACAAACTCCAAGTCAAGCCCTTACAGAACGGTACAAAATGCCCCCTTTTGCATTTCTGATATATCTCAATTTTGCCCCAACCCTACACCGTATGTGTGTTGCACCCAATCAGATCAGCTGAAATATATCCTAATATATTGAAACAGATGAGTTCATACCCACAGGTTTTGCAAAAGGGTACAAAATGTTCCCTTTTGGTGGCTATTTCACACCCACTTTTGATTTCGGCCTCAAAAGGGGGCAATTTGTACTGATCCGTCGCGAAAGGGTTAACCCTTTCGTTCCCAAGAGGTAGTATAATGACCGCTTTATCGTCATTTAATGCCTCAGTACCAGCCCCAACTTCAACCAGGTGGTTGAACTTTGGTCGAAAAAACCTCTTTGAATTCATGTAAACCTTGGAGATATGAAGATTTATATAGGAATGGGGCCTCTACTTTCCCGTAGGAACCACTAATGTTTTGGAGGGCGAACTTGGTCACGGCAATTCTTCTATCTTCGTTTTTGTATGGACGTGTCTTTGGCGGCTAAACTGGAATTCAAATCTAGCCGGCCAAGTAGCAGTAGGAATCATGGTAATGCAAAGATCAAGTGAAAAAATCGGTTGACCGGCAAAAAAATAGTAGCAGTCTCTAGATCTCACACCTACTAAACGAAATTCTCTGGATCCTGATCCAGAGTCTTACCGACATACCAGGAATGGTACCTGGAACCTCTAAACAAGCATAACTGTATAAACATATAGAAGCATATCATACTGGACGCCTCAGTTACGTTAGTGTTGCTCATCTTGCTGTGAACTACAGAAGGGAGCATTTTGCTCCCTTTTGCACCCAAACTACTTGAGTTCACTATCTGGTAGAGTTCGTATTGTAGAGTTCGGTTCGCGAAAGGGTTAAGCCTTTCGCGAACCAACGTGTAAAATTTACACATTCTAGGGGTTTTCCAAAAGACGTCCTCAAAACAGGCCTCAAACGTGTAAATTCTACACGTTTGACAAAAGACGTCCTTGAAGTTGCTCTAAAACCTTGCAAAAACACTGAGATATCACCGAGGTTTTGAAGCAAAAGTGGGTGATGTCCACCAGATGGCGAAATATCTCAGACTCCAGAGCGTGTAAATTTTACACGTTTTAGGGTCCTTGTACTTGAAGTTTGTATTCGGTCTCTTCCTAATGTAAGGATGTGTTCGCGAAAGGGCTAATCGTTTTGCGGCACCTGACAACACCGTTCTTTGCATCGCTCGACGCGTAGTTGAAGAAATCCTACGTCTCGTGCTGTCCTCGATGGATCAACACTCGTGAGCCAAGCTCCCATGTCTAGAGTGAAGCCTTAACGGGTCCAATGTCCGCAGGTTCAGAGAACAAGACAACACATGCAGGTAGCTGAGAGAGTGTAGCGTTTCGTTGAAATACCAATGTTCATTCCGGTCTTAGCCCACAGCTTGCCATTCAATCTTCGTCGTCTCAGTCTAATCAGGAAGTGGTTCATGCGGGCGGCCTTCAGCAGGCCCGTCGTGCTGGTATAGATCCGCATGTAGCAGCTCATCCAGTGACTAGGCATTCGCGTTGAGGCGCCTGTTCATGAGCGCGACGCTGGCGCCGATCATCATGAACCCGAGCAGCACGACCACATGCTCTTGTCCAATGTGCATGAGCAACGCCGCCTTGTCACTGGGCATGCGCCGTTATCCATCATTCAGTGGGCCACGCTGGAGCTCGTCCACTTGCTGGAACGTCAACACGCAACCTCAAACACCGTGTGTGAGTGGCTGCCGGTCCATGCTGGGTCTGGTACACGAATAGGGCAACTTTTGAACGAGGGAGGAAGGAGGAACGTACATGCATAGCAGCCATGGTGTTGAGCTGGCGCTACTCGCGCTGAGCAATTTGAGGTGTTGTGGGCAGCTGTTCGGTCAGCGGCAGCCGAGAAAAGTGCGGGTGCGTCGGCCGTCTAGTCGTCTGGATTCCCTCATATTCGTCACCCACAAAACCTGACAACAGAGGGACTTCAGAAACAGATATTGTGAGGAAGATGTACAGGTGAAGGGAGGGGGTAGGATAAGTGTGACACCTAGTCCCCCTGTACCTTGTAGGTAGTCCATGGATTTCGGATGGTTTCTCTGTAGATCAGAATCTCTCTCTTCGGACGGACTGGCGGAGATGTTCTAAATACGCCGGGTGATGCAGCAAAGTTCGGACGATATGCACTGACTTAGGTCCATAAGAGAGGAGCCAGATATGGGTTTTCAAAAGATCGTGTTTGAAGCACGCACAGCCAGTCCAAAGACGGCGAGCTGAAAGAACACAGGAGTTATCATTCGAAATATTGCGAACAGGCATCAGATGGATCATCCCAAAAGATCCGCCGTCAGTGCGATCGAGCACGGCTGGATTCAGAGCGTTCAAGCATGCATTAGTGAGCTCCAATGAGGCTTCCAGAAGATATGTATCAAATATAGCAAACTGCCCATGAGAGACCACCCTCTCAAACGACATTACCATGCTATACTCGTCCTGGTCGTGAATGCTTTGCTAGTGAGCTGGTCATTGCGATTTTGTATATCTTGGAGTCCTCGAAAGGCAATGGGGACTGCAACATCACAATCCAATCAGCCAAGGAGGCAGAACCTACACCAAGAGCGAACAGTCCCAAGGCACAGAAAAACCCAAAGATCCAGAAGTCAACTACGGCACCACGCGCTTCAAGGTCGACGAACGCGATATCGAGGAAGTTCAGGGGCTCGGTCTCTTCGTACACCATCAACAATCTCAAAGCCAGCAGTCGTTGCACACGATCGTCACCGAGATTGAAGTCCTTTTTGGCAATCTCAAGTTTCTTCTTGTCCCTGGGTGTGATGATCAGCAACAGTGCTGCTTCACTCGTGAAGACAGCTGTGGATGACAAGCTTCACCATGATCGGCTGGAGAACTACCAGAAACTTGAGAGCTATCTCAATGGCGGCGAAGAAATCCGGCTCTGTGTGGAGATACGAGAAGGTCGTGGACGGGACGTTCGAGCGAGCGTGTTGAATCTCAACATTGGCCCCCCACAAAGCCGGCGTGACAATGCGACTGCTCGGGTTCGATGTGGTGCACTTGAAGGGAGGGATGAACAAGTACGGTGTCTTTCTCATCGGCACGGCCAAGGACTACAACCGGCACATCCTCCCTTTCGCGCTTGCGATCGTTCCGGTCGAGAATTATGACAACTGGCGTTGGGACTTGGAGATCGTCAAGAGGGCTCTGCACAGTCTCTCTCCGTTCACTGCAGATGTTGGGGGCCTCATCCATCCGTGGAAATTTGTCGATCTCTTAGGTGGAGAGTGCACGTGTGGCAACTAGCAAGACGGGGAACTTCCGTGTATCCACGCTGTCAAGGCAGCCATAATGGAAGGCAAACAACCGACGGAACTCTATGTTCGCCATTTATAAGAGACGTTTGCCTTAGAGGGGAAGGGCTTCTTGCACTTCTTGCAACGGAAGCTAGTCGACTTCTTCGTGTTCTTTGGCGTCTTACCGGATGATTCGCTGACAGTGGTATGCCTGGTATAAACCGCAAATCGCCTTCGATGACCACAATCCCGTCATTATAGGAAAATCCGCCGGATATTTGGCCGAATATCCGGCCCAATTTGCGAGAGGTCGCACCGAAGATCCGCCTTCAATGACTGGATCATCGTCATTTAACCCCTTCAGTATAGATATTGCCCCATACAAATTCCTAGACAAAGGGGTGGGAACGAAAGGGTTAAATGAGGATAAAGCGGTCATTATGCTACCTCTTGGGGGACGCAAGGGTTGAACAGATTAAATCCATCTTTCTACTTGAGCATCTTCATCTTGGCTTACCCTTTGGAGACTCGCTCGCCGGTGGATTCTCCATGATTGAAGGCTTGGCGACCTCTGTCCGGAAACGTCTTGGCACCACACTGGCAGGGAAACCACCGTAGTGGATCGTGATGTCCGTGCCGGGGGGGGGGGGGGA